>CAJVSB020000867.1:0-133686 GCA_911865555.2 Thlaspi arvense
AATTTTCTGTTCTCACAAAATCACGGATAGCGACCACCTTAATTTTCGCAGAATCTGTGTATAACCATCAGAAGAGCCCAAAATTAACGT
Source organism: Thlaspi arvense (assembly GCA_911865555.2). NCBI lineage: Eukaryota > Viridiplantae > Streptophyta > Magnoliopsida > Brassicales > Brassicaceae > Thlaspi > Thlaspi arvense. The sequence goes on from CAJVSB020000867.1 coordinate 91, forward strand.
TAAATCACCATCAAATCAGGCAAAGCGACGGAGCCACAAACCCGAACAACGGTTGAAAAGGGTTCAGTCTTTATGGGACGTCCCATGGCTGGATCAACTGATCAAGCATCCGGACTATCCAATTTCAATCCAACGCCCCTCAGGACGCCGGCCAAGGACCCGAGCCTCGCCACCAGTTCCGCCACCTGAGCCCTCAGCACGCAGTTATCGGCGGCCACCGCTGTGTACCCTTCCTTGACCTCGTCGATTCTGCACAGAATGAGTTTGTTCTCACACTGGAGCCTCCCCAGATCGCTCGTCAAATCTTCCAGAAGCTTCTGCTTCCTCATCCTCGACCTCCTCGCTGAATCTCTGTTAGAGATCATTCTCTTCCTCTTCCTCTCGTCCCCCATTGACGCGTTCGAGCTGCTGCTCGTCTGCCTCACGCTCGACATTGCAATCGAGTATTATCAGATTCTATGTGGGTCTTGAATATTTGCAAAAATTAGATTTGCGATGAAAATTGGGATGAAAAAGTCAAATGAAAAGAGGTGGGACTAATTAGCTCATGAAAACATGTAGAAGTAATGGAGCAACACAATAGATAATGATTGGACGAGACAGACATGCAGGAGGGTGGCGTAAGTCATAGACACATGAGCAATTCAGAAATCTGTTTCCAGAATCAAAATTTACCCAAAACGAAAACAAACCCAGAAACAGAAAGGAAACTTCGCTCAATAATCAAATTCCCACAGACATCAAATATTCATAATCATCATTAATAGAAACAAACCCAGAAGAGCAGAAAGTGGGGAAACGGATAAGAAAGAATTGAGGGGAGATAGAGAGAAATGGTGGCTGGACGGATAAGAAGAAGGTGATTCGTGCTAATCCCAGACTGGTTTATGGATATATATCCATTCTTATCAATTGCGTATTTAGCAGTCTAACGGTCCGACGGGGGGGACGGACGTGAGGGGACGTCGCTTAACGGGGTTTGGCGCCACTGATTGACGATCGTTAGGTGACGGTTTGACTCGGGACCTGTTTTGCTTGCAAGCATGAAAGAACGTTGGTGAACACTCCGGACTCGGCAGTGGGCCCCTCACAATGCAGGGCCTGTCAGTGGGTCCACTGCATTGTGAGAAGGATTGTATCGGTGCCTTCCGTATAATTGTCTAAGAATGTTACGTGCATATCATTGTTACTTTTTGGATTAAGTGTGAATATTTTATTGGATGCTACCGTAATTGGAAAGCTGTTTGCAAGAAAGACCCGTTTTAATTAATATGATTTTTTTGTATTTATAATTTTTGGTAAAAAAATAATTGTAATTGAAAATTTAACTTAGCACTTTCGTACTAAAATTACATAAAAGCCCACTGCTTAATCGAAAAATTACAATTAAATATATGGTCAAATGAACTTAACCACCAACCAAAATGACATTATAGCCACTTAAGAGTTTCATATCAAAATCATAAGAAAATGCCCTGCTCAGCCCTAGTTAATGGACCAAATGCCCCTCGATTAAGAGGGAAGCATGACCAAACAAAATGACAAAAAGGCTCCGACCACCCAACCCCCTCTTCATTTTATGAGCCTGGTATAGGACTTTAATGTGTTAAATTTTAATTTTAATTTATTTTAAATTTTAAAAATTTAAATTGATTAAAATATATGATAAATTAAATTTGATTGAAATATTTATAATATAAAATAAGTTAATTGAATAAAAATTATGTAATTTGATTCATTAAAAAATTTGCATCTATGTTTTAATAAATATTTTTTGTTAAATGAATAATTTTATTAATAATATATAATTGTAACACCCAAAACCAATTCAAAAAAAAAAAAAAGGAATGAAAGAATGAAGAAAAAGAAAATAGAAAGGAAGAAAGTACTTAAACCACTTTGGATTGAGTTTTATTTTATTTAGAATGTATTTTGAGGAATTTGGGGAAGGTAAGAAGTGTTTGGGAAGTTTTAGAAGAAATGAAGTTTTTGTAAAAAAAAAAAAAAAAAAAGTTACTGTAGCAGCGAGGCGCGGCGCGGTGCTCGCTGGTTTACCGCGCCGTAGCGCGGCCCGGGCGCACTACAACGCTATGGCCACTGGAATTTGACCGCTGCAGCGCGTGGACCGCGCTACAGCGCGCCAAACACGGGTTTTTTTACCAATTTTCTTGAAATTTTGATATTTTTAACCTCTCCAAGAACCCTTAAACTCTCTTAAATTCCTAAACACTATAAAACAAAGATTTGGGAGATATCCTAGGGTACCCAAAATTTATCCAAAAATTAATTATGATTAAATTGAGGTTAATTTTTAATGAAGGGCAAGATGGTCTTTTGACATTTGGAGGAGTGTTTTAAGTGTTGGAAGAGCCTTAGGGCTCATTTTCGCCCAAATAGAGAGAGAAAGAGAGGGAAGAAGAGAAAGAGGAGAAAAGAGGCTCCAAGGTATGTAAAATGGTCCAATCTCAAACCCCTTTGGTTTTTCTTCATTTTTTTCTACATGTTTAGCTTCCTCTCTTCATTTTATAGCTTTTAATCGGTGTAGATTTTTGTATTTGGATGTTATTATGTATTGTAGAGAGAGAAAGTGAGTTTACCCTCACCCATGGAATATTTTGCTTGAATCTTGATTATTCTTGTTATAGTAACCTTAGATATTATTTTATTCGATGATGTTTATGTTTTTATTGTTGGATTAAACTTGAATGAAGTGATTATGGTTGAAATGTAAGAGAAATGGGTGAGATGATGTTGAAATGGAATAAGGGCATGTTTTGTTGGAGTTGAAATGGGGAAAAACGAGATTAAAGGCATGTTTGGATGAAATATAAATGTTAGAGATAAATTAAAGGCATGTTTGGATGAAACCCAAAGGTTAGAGAGAAATTAAGGGCATGTTTGGATGAAACCCAAAGGTTATAAATGGAGGAAAATTTGTATTTGTACATTGTAGGGTATAGTTATTGTTTTCGTATGTGTTTTTAGGAATTATCTCTCATGTTGTGTATTCCCTTTGTAGGAGAGGATACCCAGCTACTACAGACCCAGACCTACAGCTTTAGGAGCACCCTTGTAGGCTCTTTTGCAAGATGAGTGGGAATCTTTCTAATCTTAGTTTATTTCCGCAAATTATGATTTATAATGAACAATGCTCATTTTCAAACTCAAATATATGTTGCTACTGAAAACATGGGAAATAGTCCAGCTATGTTATATTTTCGAGTATATACTTAATTGCATGGTTTTCATGACTTTATGTTATTTTGGTGCCTTAGCACCCAGACATGATATCAAGCAGCCATCTGGGACAGGTGGCAATTCTACGTGTATAACATATATGTATGTTTATTGTCCCTAATGGGAAATGGACCATGCGCCAAAGACTGTGTTAGCTTGGCCGGGAAGTGGCGGACCCTAGCGCGAGCTACACGATGTTGTAGCGCCCGACATATTTATGTTTTGCCCAATGAGGGCCCATGTTATATTTTATGATTTTACTGCCCCCAAACACCTTCGGTTGTGCACATCCGACCAGAGTATATGTGAATATGAAATACGACCCTTATGATGTTTTTATGATATTTATGAAAACTTTTATGATTCATGCTTATACTTTCTTATGTATTATGACTTGGCACAAAAATAATTAGCTTTTATAATGTTGAAACATTTACTGTGATGCCTCTTGACATGCAATTTTTCAAGAATGTTTATATTGCATAATTAGCTACAAAAACTGACTGTTTCCACTGGGATTAGTTTGATTACCATTCACTGGGACGTTAGTTTCACCCACTATATTTTTTCCCCCTGCCGATGCCGAGTTTTTGAGTTAGAATCTTGGTGTTCGTATCATTTGTGTTTTGTACTTTATAGCACCAGGTTGGGCCAAGCTATTGGAGACTTATTTGATTTTTGCTTTGTGGATACGAGCTATGTATGATGGAGTTAATTTATAATTTGGATAATTGTAACAGATTGTATTGTTTTGAGACCTTGTGGATGATTATAGTTGTTTTAGTATTATTTGGTGGTTTTGAGCATAGCATGATGTTAAATGAATTTGGAAATGTGATACAGGATTGATTTATGCTTAAGTTATGTATGGAATGAATTATTACAAGTTATGTATATCATGTGAAGTTGATGTTTTAAGCAGGTACTCAGACTTAGGGCCTTAAGGCCATTTTTGAGAGGGGTTACAGTAGCCGGCATGCTGCCGGATTTTACCCGACGGTGTGTTGGTTATTGCCCGATTGTCATGCCCCTTGAGTTGTAAATGGTTGGGTGTGACAGTTAAAGTGGTATCAGAGCACAGGTTTAAGAGGTCTTAAGGCTTAGGAGGAAAGAGTGATATGATTCTTGTTCATGCATAGCATTTATGTATAAATGTGTTCTAAATGGTGATTTGTGACTTTTGTATGAAATACGATGGAAGCTTCTAGAGGTAGAGGTAGAGGTAGAGGACGGGGTAGACCCGTAGGGAGCAGAGAGCTGGCCCACCTGATAGGGACACTGTTGGTAGTGCTGCGTCAGTGCCTAGAGAGGCAAACCTCCCACCACCTCAGGATTTACCCCCACAGCATACTCCTACGGTACCACAGACTTACATACCGTCAGCACCCCCTCCTCCACCTGTTACTCAGGTGCCACCTCCAACACAGACCGTGCCACCTCTAGCACAGACCGTACCACCCGTACCACCAGTTGCCCCGACGCCACCAGTTCCCATAGTCACCCCGAGCTAGCAGCAGTTATAGCTCACGCAGTAGGGGCAGCCATTGCGGCTAGTGCTTCAGCTACGAGGACTAGGCCCGATGATGAGAAGATTATTGAGCGAGCTAGGAAGCTTGGATTTACAGAGTTCCATAGTACTACAGACCCTCTATAGGCAGAGAGATGGATTAAGGATGTGGGGCGGGTGTTTGATTTGATGCGCTGTCCCGAGGATCAGCAGGTGCAGCATGCTACTTTCTTGTTCAGAGACCGTGCACTTGAGTGGTGGACGACATTTCAGGCCCGACAGACAGCAGGTAGAGTTCTCACTTGGAGGGAGTTTAAGGAAGAGTTTGACATACAGTATTTCCCTCCAGTTTATCAAGACCAAAAGGTGGTGGAATTTATGGAGTTAAAGCAAGGGAATATGACAGTTGCAGATTATGAGGCTAAGTTCATCAAGCTATCCCGTTTTGCACCACACTTTGTAGCTGAAGAGCGGGATAGGTGTAGATTTTTCGAGAAGGGGCTCCGATGGGAGATTTATAGGGCCACGCATCCACAGCCATATACCACATTTGCAGAGTTGGTGGTATGTGCCACGAGAGTTGAGGAAGTTGAGGCAGGATATGCCCGTCGACGACATGAGAGGTTTAAGAGGAGTGGATCGGGAGGCACATCTGATAGGAGGGAAGGTCAGGGCTCGAAGAGATAGGCCGTGACCACCCCGACAGATAGGAGGACTGAGACCACTACGAGGACAGATGGGGGATCGGTGTCGATATCTAGCCCGACACCGAGGGAGCCGAGGTCAGCGGCGCAGCCCCATCGGGAGGTAATCGGGGGCATAGAGGTCGAGATTCAGGGACTGCCATGAGTGGAGATGTTTCTGTAGCCGGGAGATCAGGAGGTCAGGTCCCACAGTGTCCCAACTGTGGGAAGCTGCATTTTGGAGAGTGCCATAGGGGCACGGGTGTTTGTTATAGACGTGGTCAGGCGAGCCACATCAAGAGGGACTGCCCACAGTTAGCACATGGCAGTGGAGCTACTACTGGGCCGACCACATCTCAGGGATCACAAGCTAGAGGGACTGGAGGTCAGTCTAGCAGACGAGGGGCGACTATAGGGAGGCCCACAGCTGAGGCGCGAGTATATGCTATGCCCCGCCAGGAGGCTAGAGCGGCTCTAGATACGGTTACTGGTATTCTCACTATCCTTGATATTGATACTTATGCCCTTATTGATTCTGGATCTACATTTTCATATATATCATGTGCATTAGCGGAGAGATTGGGGTTAAAGGTGGATAGATTGGATCATGATATAGTTGTTTCTACACCCATGGGAGGAACCTTGACAGTAGTGAGCATTTATAAAAATTGTAGAGTACAGATTGATGGATGGGAATTGATAGGAGATTTATTACCTTTGGACATGCATGATTTGAACTTGATTTTAGGGATGGATTGGTTGACAGCCTACAAGGCTAAGGTGGATTGTTTCAAGAAAGAAGTTACTTTTCAGCTATCAAATGGCAAGGAGATAAGCTTTTTAGGAGAAAGACATGTTTTACCTTCATGTATAATTTCTGCCATGACAGCTAGGCGATTGTTGAAGAAAGGATGTGAGGCTTATTTGGCAAGTATAGTGGATATGGAGTTGCAAACTCCTAAAGTGACTGAGATACCTGTTGTTTGTGAGTTCCCAAATGTTTTTCCCGATGAGTTACCAGGATTACCACCAGGAAGAGAGTTGGAGTTCTATATTGATTTGATGCCAGGTACTCAACCCATTTATAGAGCTCCATACCGAATGGCCCCGGCAGAACTAAAGGAGTTAAAAACTCAGTTACAAGAACTTCTTAATAAGGGATTCATCCGACCTAGTGCATCACCGTGGGGAGTTTCGGTATTGTTTGTTAAAAAGAAGGACGGTACTTTGAGGCCATGTATTGATTACAGACAATTAAACAAGGTGACTGTCAAAAATAAATACCCTCTACCACGAATAGATGATCTCTTTGACCAATTACGTGAGGCTACAGTGTTTTCTAAGATTGATTTGAGATCGAGTTATCACCAACTCCAGATAAAAGCCGAGGATGTTTCCAATACAGCTTTCAGGACTAGATATGGTCACTATGAGTTTCTAGTGATGCCATTTGAGCTAACTAATGCCCCAGCCGCCTTTATGGATTTAATGAATAGGGTATTCCAGCCTTTTCTAGATAAGTTTGTGGTGGTATTCATAGATGATATCTTGATATATTCGAAGGACAGAGTTGAGCATGCAGAGCATTTGAGGACGGTGTTGCAGATATTGAGGGAAAAGCAACTATATGCTAAATTGGGCAAAAGTGAATTTTGGTTAGACAGAGTTGTATTTTTGCGGCATGTCATCTCAGCCGTGGGAGTTTTTGTAGATCCCCAAAAGGTAGAAGCCATAGTACGGTGGGAGCCACCCACTAATACTACCGAGGTGAGGAGTTTTCTTGGTTTGGCTGGTTACTATAGGCGGTTTGTGGAAAATTTTTCTGTGATTGCATCTTCTTTAACCAAGTTATTAAAGAAAAGTGAGAGATTTCTTTGGACTCAAGAGTGTCAAGATAGCTTTGAGGAGCTTAAGAGGAGATTAACTACAGCTCCAGTGTTGACCTTGCTAGAAAATGGGAAAGGATATACAGTTTATAGTGATGCCTCTAGAAAGGGATTGGGTTGTGTATTGATGCAAGATGGTAAGGTGATTGCCTATGCTTCTAGACAGTTAAGGCCTCACGAACAGAATTACCCCACTCATGACCTAGAGTTAGCAGCGGTGGTGTTTGTTTTGAAGATTTGGAGACATTACTTATATGGAGAACATTGTCAGATCTTCACAGACCATAAGAGCCTCAAGTATATTCTTACCCAGAAGGAGTTAAATCTCAGACAGAGGCGATGGGTGGAACTCCTGAAAGACTATGACTGCACTATTGAGTACCATCCAGGGAAAGTCAATGTGGTGGTGGATGCCTTGAGTAGGAAATCTTCAGGTATGTTGTATAATCTCAGGGCAGTGTATATGCATTTACTGTTGGAGCTTAGATCTTTGGATGCACAGTTATCAGTGACGGATCATGGAGCATTGCTAGCAAGATTTCAAGTTAGACCCACCTTGGTAACTCAGATTAAGGAAGCTCAAGGACAAGATTCACGGTTAGTAAAGATTTTGGAAGAGATTGAAAAAGGGCAAACCAAAGATTTCAAAGTGACAGAAGATGGTACCTTGAGGTTTAGAGACAGAGTTTGTGTGCCCTAGGTTGGTGAGCTTAGGAGACAGATTATGGAGGAGGCACATTGTTCAGCTTATGCTATGCATCCTGGGAGTACCAAAATGTATCATAACCTTAAGCAAAACTACTGGTGGAGTGGAATGAAGAGAGAGATTGCGGATTATGTTTCTAAATGCCTTACTTGTCAACAGGTTAAGGCAGAACATCAAGGCTCGAAGGGCAAGTTACAGTCTTTGCCTATCCCATAATGGAAATGGGAACATATCACTATGGATTTTGTGGTAGGCTTACCGATTACTAGGAGAATGAATGATGCAATTTGGGTCATTGTGGGCAGGTTAACGAAGTCAGCACATTTTCTACCAATCAAGAGTTCATTCTCTTTGGATAGATTAGCTAAGATATACATGGATGAGACAATAAGTAGACATGGGGTGCCAGTTTCCATAGTGTCAGATAGAGATCCAAGGTTCACATCCAGGTTTTGGCCTAGTTTACAAAGAGCTATGAGCACTAAGTTACATTTTAGTACAGCTTTTCACCTATAGACAGATGGCCAATCAGAAAGGACTATCCAAACTCTAGAGGATATGTTACGGGGGTGTGTGATAGAGTTTTCAGGTAGCTGGGATGAGCACTTACCTTTGGCCGAGTTTGCTTATAATAATAGTTATCATTCCAGTATCGGCATGGCACCCTATGAGGCCCTATATGGGAGGAGGTGTAGGACACCTATATGTTGGGATGAAGAAGGTGAAAGAAAGTTGCTAGGTCCAGAGATTGTACAGAATACAGTGGAACAGATCAAGGTGATTAGAGACAGACTGAAAGCAGCCCAAGATAAACAGAAAAGTTATTCAGACCCGAAGCATAGAGATGTAAATTTTGAGGTCGGTGATAAAGTGTTCCTAAAGGTTTCTCCATGGAAAAGGTGTGTTAAGATTTGGTAAGAAGGGAAAACTGACCCCTAGGTACATTGGACCCTACGAGGTCATCGAAAGGGTGGGGCCAGTTGCTTATAGGTTAGCTTTACCACCCGAGCTTTCACAGATACATAACGTGTTTCACGTATCCATGTTGAGGAAATATTTTTCGGATCCTACTCACGTCCTCCAACCCCCGCCAGTGGAGTTAAGAGAAGATTTGACATATGTTGCGAAGCCAGTTCAGATTCTAGGCACTGAGGTAAAACAACTCCGTTCCAAGAAAGTGCCACTTGTTAAGGTTTTGTGGAGAAGTCCGAACAAGGAGGAAATGACTTGGGAGCGAAAGGATGACATGAGAGTCAAGTATCCTTATCTTTTTCCATCTACAGGTAATTGAATTTCGAGGACGAAATTCTTTTTAAGGATGATAGAATTGTAACACCCAAAACCAATTCAAAAAAAAAAAAAAAGGAATGAAAGAATGAAGAAAAAGAAAAAAGAAAGAAAGAAAGTTCTTAAACCACTTTGGATTGAGTTTTATTTTATTAAGAGGGTATTTTGAGGAATTTGGGAAGGTAAGAAGCGTTTTGGAAGAAATGAAGTTTTTGTAAAAAAAAAAAAAAAAAAAAAAAAAAAAGTTACTGTAGCAACGAGGCGGGTACTGTAGCAATGAGGCGCGGTGCTCGCTGGTTTACCGCGCCGTAGCGCGGCCCGGGCGCTATAGCGCGGTGGCCACTAGAATTTGGCCGTTGCAGCGCTACAGCGTGCCAAACACAGGTTTTTGCCCATTTTCTTGAAATTTTGATATTTTTAACCCCTCCAATGACCCTTAAACTCTCTTAAATTCCTAAACACTATAAAACAAAGATTTGGGAGATATCTTAGGGTACCCAAAATTTATCCAAAAATTAATTAGGATTAAATTGAGATTAATTTTTAATGAAGGGCAAGATGGTCTTTTGACATTTGGGGGAGTGTTTTAAGTGCTGGAGGAGCCTTTAGGGCTCATTTTCGCCCAAATAGAGAGGCAAGAAGAGAAATAGGAGAAAAGAGGCTCCAAGGTATGTAAAATGGTCCAATCTCAAACCTCCTTTGGTTTTTCTTCGATTTTTCTACATGTTTAGCTTTCTCTCTTCATTTTATAGCTTTTAATCGGTGTAGATTTTTGTATTTGGATGTTATTATGTATTGTAGAGAGAGAAAGTGGGTTTACCCTCACCCATGAAATATTTTGCTTGAATCTTAATTATTCTTGTTAAAGTAACCTTATATATTATTTTATTCGATGATGTTTATGTTTTTATTGTTGGATTAAACTTGAATGAAGTGATTATGGTTGAAATGTAAGATAAATGGGTGATATGATGTTGAAATGGAATAAGGGCATGTTTTGTTGGAGTTGAAATGGGGAAAAACGAGATTAAAGGCATGTTTGGATGAAATATAAATGTTAGAGAGAAATTAAAGGCATGTTTGGATGAAACCCAAAGGTTAGAGAGAAATTAAAGGCATGTTTGGATGAAACCCAAAGGTTAGAGAGAAATTAAGGGTATGTTTGGATGAAACCAAATGTTAGAAATGGAGGAAAATTTGTATTTGTACATTGTAAGGTATAGTTATTGTTTTCGTATGGTATTTTTAGGAATTATCTCTCATGTTGTGTATCCCTCTTGTAGGAGAGGATACCCCAGCTACTACAGACCCAGGACCTACAACTTTAGGAGCACCCTTGTAGGCTCTTTTTGTAAGGTGAGTGGAAATCTTTCTAATCTTAGTTTATTTCCGCAAATTATGATTTACAATGAACAATGCTCATTTTCAAACTCAAATATATGTTGCTACTGAAAACATGGGAAACAGTCCAGCTATGTTATGTTTTCAAGTATATACTTAATTGCATGGTTTTCATGAGTTTATGTTATTTTGGTGCCTTAGCACCCAGACATGATATCAAGCAGCCATCTGGGGCAAGTGGCAATTCTACGTGTATAACATATATGTATGTTTATTGTCCCTAATGGGAAATGGACCATGCGCCAAAGACTGTGTTAGCTTGGCCAGGGAGTGGCGGACCCTAGCGCGAGCTACACGGTGTTGTAGCGCCCGACATATTTATGTTTTGCCCAATGAGGGCCCATGTTATGTTTTATGATTTTATTGCCCCCAGACACCTTCGGTTGTGCTCATCCGACCAGAGTATATGTGAATATGAAATACGACCCTTACGATGTTTTTATGATGTTTATGAAAACTTTTATGATTCATGCTTATACTTTCTTATGTATTATGACTTGGCATAAAAATAATTAGCTTTTATAATGTTGAAACATTTACTATGATGCCTCTTGACATGCAATTTTTCAAGAATGTTTATATTGCATAATTAGCTACAAAAACTGACTGTTTCCACTGGGATTAGTTTGATTACCATTCACTGGGACGTTAGTTTCACCCACTATATTTTCTCCCCCCTGCCGATGCCGAGTTTTTGAGTTAGAATCTTGGTGTTCGTATCATTTGTGTTTTGTACTTTATAGCACCAGGTTGGGCCAAGCTATTGGAGACTTATTTGATTTTTGCTTTGTGGATACGAGCTATGTATGATGGGAGTTAATTTATAATTTGGATAATTGTAACAGATTGTATTGTTTTAAGACCTTGTGAATGATTATAGTTGTTTTAGTATTATTTGGTGGTTTTGAGCATAGCATGATGTTAAATGAATTTGGAAATGTGATACAGGATTGAATTATGCTTAAGTTATGTATGGAATGAATTATTGCAAGTTATGTATATCATGTGAAGTTGATGTTTTAAGCAGGTACGCAAACTTAGGGCCTTAAGGCAATTTTTGAGAGGGGTTACAGTAGCCGGCGTGCTGCCGGATTTTATCCGGCGGTGTGTTGGTTATTGTCCGACTGTCATGCCTCTTGAGTTGTAAATGGTTGGGGTGTGACAATAATATTAATAAATTTAAATTTGTATAAACCAAATTTTAAAAATTTAAGGACTAATATGATTGATATAATAGTTAAGAGTTTAAGTGAAAAAAAAATGCTATCTTTTACTAGATCGGATTTTCTTGTTAAATTTTAATTATTCATCGACTTTGTATATGGATTAACAAATATAAATTTTATAAAATTTCGAATCAGATTCGAATATTCATCTGGCTAATCGTAAATCAGATTTAGATTCACATTTGGCTGATTTAATCAAAATATGATCCATTTGTAGCTTGATAAATATTCGATATACTATATTTAATTTTTTTCTAAAAAAGAATATTAGCTTTTTAGTGAAATGTTTTATTATTAGAAAAATATCATTTAGTCCTACTTGATAAAATTGAAGATTAGGTGCTTAAACTTTTAATTATTTTAAAATGATTAAGTTATGACTTTTAAAATTAAAAAACATAAAATATACACAATTACTTGAAATGGAAAAAATTATTTATTATCCGTAATTTTCAACATTTAGCTACAAATCAAAAAAATTTCACTCAAAATTGAGATTCATTTAGAACAGAAACAATTTATGTATATAAACGAACAGTACCCATAAAAACACTAAGTAAAACGATTTATTAAAAATGTTTAATTGATTCGACCGGTTAAAACCATGTGTATGTGAAAAGAGCGAGCCTTGGTTTCTAGATGAACCGTTCGTGGCAGCAGTTAGTTTATCAGTGATTTCATTACGTATTTAATTACTTGGGTTTTAATTCTTCAAATTCACAATCCTTTATTTTTGCTTCAATTGGCAGTCGTCAATGAGTATCTCTCCAGCTAGACTAATTAGTTTCCCATTGGCCTAAATATAATTTTTAAGAATAATAAAATAAACTAATAAGTTAACTTATTATTGGATGCCTCGTTGATAATAAACTCTATTAAGAAACAATTGAAGACTTATCTTATCTGAAATAAAGTCTTATCTATTTCTAAAGATTATTTACTCCAAGATTTTATCTTTTTGAAATTTGAAACTTATCCAAACTTTATCTTGAATAGTTTGTTGATTATCAAGACTTGTAATATTGTGTTTATGAATAGAAGTCGTTATTTATAGTTCCTGATTCGAAATGATATTTTTAGAGTATTTGGATTTGATTAAAGATTATAATTTTCCTAATATCACCCATTTGTTTAGTATTTGGTCAAAAAAATATGTTAAAATAAATTTTAACCCTATTTGTTTGGTATTTGGTCAAATAAATATGTCAAAATAAACTTCTAATATTAAAAATGTAAAATTCTAAATGATTCGGGTGTTTATTCTTTGAACTTGATAGAACAACCATTGGGTAAAAATTTTTTTGAATCTCCAACTGTCCTTGACAAGATGTAAATTTATTGGTTTGGGCCCAAAGGTGAATGGCTCTTTCCAAATGTCCACAACGACAAAGTTTGCTCTCCAACCTATATTGGTAAGCCTTTTTCTTTTTTTTGGTTCAATATCTTTCCATTTTGATTCAATATTCGTATGTCATATTTGTTTCTAAAGTTATTTATTCTCCCTAATATTATAAATTTATTTCAAAAATTATTTTTAAAACTTTAAAAATAAATAAACGTCAAAAAATGAAAACAATACTACTTTCACACAAATATATATATATATATATAATTAGCCCACAAAAATATATATAAATGAAGAAATAGAAAACATGTATATATAATCAGTCCACAAAAATATATATAAATGAACATATATATTTTCATACAAAATAATAGGTTAGTAGCCAAAAAAAATATAAATACAAAACATAGATTAAACATAACTTATAAAAACTTATCTGGACAATAATAGTGGAAAATATCATACAGAAGCTCACTAACCAACACATCACACCGACAACGTATAGCAAAGGAAATACCATCGACAAACAGGAAATAGCAGGGTAAAACAAAGGGGGAGAGAGAGAGAGAGAGAGAGAGACATAATGTTACATTTTCCTAAAATTATGAAATATAATGTTATAATACACAAATTTTGAGTATTTTCATTGAAAGGAAAAATTAGAATTTCATACATTAATAAAAAAATATTAATTTTCAATTTCTAAATATAATTTTTAATAATAATAAAATAAACAAATAAGTTAACTTGTTATTGGATGTCTCGTTGATAATAAACTTTATTAAGAAAAAATTGAAGACTTATCTTATCTAAAATAAAGTCTTATCTATTTCTGAAGATTATCTACTCTAAGTCTTTATCTTTTTTAAGTTTGAAACCTATTTAAACTCTATCCCGAAGAGTCTGTTGATTATCAAGACTTGTAATATTGTGTTTATGAATAGAGGTCACTGTTTATAGTTCTGATACGAAATGATTTTTTTAAAATATTTGGATTTGATTATGTTTTTTATTTCATTTTATAGATTATGTTTAGATTTATTTAAGATGTAAAATCAAAATTTTTATAATTATCTCAATAAGAGAAAAAAAATACCTTCAAAAAGTTTAAGGGAATGAAAAAAAACCTTCAAAAAGTTCAAGGGAAGGAAAAAATATTTCCAAAAAGTTAAAGACTCAACTAAAATTTTCTTACAATAATCAACCATTCAACAAACCGATTTCGGCCATCTGAAGGTAAATAATTAAAGACATTCCAACAATTTAAGATAAATTGGCACAAGAAAAATTGAGTTTATAATTTAGTTATTGTTTTAATTTTCTGAAATTAATTGCATAAGTATTCTTAATTTTTTATTGATAAAATTTAATTTAGTTTTTTATTATAATTATTTTGGTTGAGTTTTAATTGTTCTATTTGAGTAAATCTATTTGGTCATTACTCGTGTCATTAAAAAAATTATGGATCAAAATTTGGTATTAAAATACTGATCCTAACTGTGGGTAGTGTTAAATTAACCCAACAACAAAATAATCAAAGCACTTTCCATCTAGTACAGATTCAATGGTTAACTTTAGCATCAACAAAGGCATGCGATCATAACTAAAACTATTAGGAGCTTGTCCTTGTAAACAAGGAAATGTATGATTAAAGAATAATTTTTTTTTAAATATTTGAATTTGATTATGGATTATATTTTTATATTAAGTTTAGATTTATTTAGGATATAAAATCTAAAATTTCATAATTATCTCAATATGAGAAAAAAAATATTTCCAAAAGGTTCAATAGAGAAGAAAAAATTACTTCTAAAACGATCAAAGGGATGGAAAAAATACCTTTAGAAAGTTTAAAATTTAATTAGAGTTTTTCCACAAAAATTAACCATTCAACAATTGATTTCAAACATTTTAGCGGTTCAGGATTTAAATGTCTTATGGTAAAGAGTTTGAGATATTTTAGTAGTCCAGGATTAGTTGGCGCGAAAGAAATTGGATTTATAATTAGATTCTTATTAAGGTTTAAATATAGTTTTTTCTAAAATCAATAAAAAAAGTATTATTGGATTTTTAATGATAAAATTTAATTTAGCTTTTCATTGTAATTATCTTGATTGAATTTGGATCGTTTTATTTTGGTAAATATATATGGCCATTGTTCATGCAATTAAAAAAATATATAGATCATATTTTTATATTAAAGTGTCGATCCTAATTATGGGTGTTATGAAATAAATCTGATAACAAAGTAATCAGAGCACTTTTTATCTATTACAGATTAAATAGTCAACAATAACATTAATAAGAACACACCATCAAAACTTATATTTATCGGGAGCTAGTTCCTGTAAAGAAGGGGAGGCATGATTTTGGGAGACTTTTTTAAAAATATTTGAATTTGATAAGAGATTATATTTTTATTTTATTTTTTATATTTGATTTAGAATATAAAAATCAAATTTTCATAATTATCTAAATAGGAGAAAAAAATATATCAAAAAAGTTCAAAAGGAGAGGCAAAAAAAATACATATAAAAAGTTTAATATTCAACTAGCAGAGCTTTTTGATAAAAATAAATTATTCAATAATTTATTTCAGTGGTCACAGGGTAAAGAGTTTAATATGTTTTAGTGATTTGAGATTGAATTGTCCTAAAGCAAAAATTTGAAAATGTTCTAACGGTTTGGAATAAATTGGTACGAGGGACATCGGGTTTATAATTAGATTTTTGTTTGAGTTTAAATATAATTTTTTAAAATTAATTATATAAATATTTTGGGCTTTTATCGATAAAATTTAATTTAATTTTTTACTATAATTATTTTAGTTGAGTTTCAATGGTTTTCATTTTAATGGATTTGTTTGGTAGTTGCTCGTGTTATTAAAAAAAATTATGGATTAGTTGCTACGTGCTTGCCGGTGAAATGCGTGATAATTAGATAAAGATAGTTGGAAGAGTCAAATAACGAGAATCTTATGTGTTCAGAGAATAAGTGCCAGTGATCCTCAACATCTGATGATCCTACTATCTTATTATGAAATTTATTTGTTTAGATGGGGACGATCTCATAATTGTTCGCTTAGAGATTTTTCTACGTAAAAATATTCATGTTGTTATTTAGTTTACTTATTTATTTTTTTCACCTAATTTCTATTGTGTTTCAGTGTCAGTGTCCATTGAGACACAAAAATTGCCGTATTTAACTGTGAAATTCAATTAAAATCACGTTTGATTTTATTCGTCACCTTGATAAAAAAAAGATTTTATTTACTGCATTTGATAAAAAAATAAGTGGGAAGCAAGTAAAATGATTTAAGTGGCAAATAAATAAAAAAGTAGACATACCATAACTTTTTTAACTTCTCGTGGTCATATTATATATAATTATTTTTTATAATTTTGTTTTTTTATAAAAAGTAATGTTTGCAAACACTTAACTATTTATTTATAAAATAAGCAACAAAATAGTTTAGATTATCTTAAATAATTACTGCTTTAAACAATTTTGAATAATTAAAACACAATTCGTATCAAATTTAAATAAAATTAATTACCAAAATTCATTTTCCAAAGCTACTCGGTCTTTCTGAAACAGTACCTAACTATTTTTAGATTTTTGAAACTATTTTTAATTAAAAATTATAAATGGGTTTTTCTTCGTTTTAAACATTCAAAATATAAAAAAAAATGAGAATAATCATTATGAATTCATAGTAAGTGTGCACTAGATCCTTCATGGGCTGATTTTTAGCTTTCCCCTTTTTTTTTTTTTTAAGGGGTTTTGTGGATAAGTCCCTTTTGCAGCTTCTCTGTGCTTTACTATTATTATTTTCTAAAAAATAAACATACCTGACTTGATTGCTAAGCAAAATCTAGAGCATCCAGGTAACTCCGGTCTCAAGAACCCTCGTCCTCGGTTTGACGTGCGGTTTCCCAGAGTTAGTAAAGTTACAACTTTGTCCTCGGAATTGATTATAACAAAGTGCACAGTAGAAAGCACAGCCAATGACGCAGCACGTTACAAGCTAAATAAAAAATTATCGGAAAATATATAAATTCAACCCGAGAACGATAATCACATGTTTGACACGGGAATGTAAATAAGTTTAATTTGGATGAAATTAAAAAATTTTAAATTCAAATATAATTATTTATTTTTGTATTTGAGTATGATTCAAAATTTTATAAGATTTTTGTCAATTAAATTATATTTAAATATAATAAATAATTTAAAATCTGATAAAAAAATTTGAGTGAATAAGAAAATAATATTTTTTTATATTTAGAACTCTCAACTCTATTTTATTAATTATATTAATCTCTTAATTTTTTAATTTAGTTTATATAAATTTAAATTTATTAATAATATATATATGGCATTGATTTAATAAAAAATATTATTAAAATTTAGATTCAAATTTTTAACGAATTGAATTACTTTATTTCATATTTGATTCATTTATTTTAAATTACAGATATTTATAATCAGATTTAATTATTAAATAATTTAATAAAATTTGAATAATAAAATCTGAATCAAATTTAGATTAGATTCGAATTAAAATCTAACCAATCCATAATTTGACACAATCAACTTCATTATTTTATTAAATATTTATAATAAAATATTAAAAATTAGATATAAATTAAAATATGAAGGTTTATGGCCAATATAAAATTTTAAAAATCATATATATTTTAGTTAAAATTATAATAAATTTCAAAGATTTTACGGCTTTTGAGTGGTAAATGCGATTAAACTTTTGATTTTCTTAAAGATTATTAAATTTAGAGTTGGTTATTTATTTTTTGATTGGAAATCATTTCGAAAAAAAAATCTATTTCTCTATCTGATGAACAACGTGAAAATACCTTAAACATTACATTCACTGTTTTATTTTTGAATCAATACACCAATATATTGGAGTTTAATCATGATTTTGTTTAAGTAATTCCTTATTTTATCATCTAAGGTTTTTTTTTTGTGAATAACTTATTTAATATTATTATTTACAATAATATAAAAAAGATTATCTGCTACTGCGTGATCCACCAATGTTAAAGGAATAAAATTCCTAAACTAACCCTCTTCAAGTAATAAAGCAGGAGTATTTTACTTTATTTTTGAAACATATATATATTATTATTTTTTTTTTTACAAATATCTTATTTTTAATATAAATTTTTAAAAAAAGGGTAGGGGGCAAAACTGTACTTTAAACCTTGAACAGAAGTAGGAGAGTCAACATCATCGGTAACAGCAAACATAACCACACGGACAAGGGTTTATGTAGGGCTTTGCCCTGTTATAAAAATCCTGTTTTCCGCTGCGAGTTCATCGATGGCGGTTTCGTTCCGAAGCTTAAATTAAACAAGCAGAATTTAGTTCTTGGACTAGAACATTAGAGAGTGACACTCACCATTGGTCCTCTAATATTCGGACTCCGCCTCCATCAATGTTGAAGGCGTTATCTTCCTCGTGTATGCGAGGTCGATTAAGTACGGTGCCCTCCACCTTCCCGTCGCATCTTCGTCACGCGACCGACTCGAACTCGCCGCTGCGGCGAGTCTTGAGCTCTCTCAGAGGCTCCCGTAGCCGGAACCCTAATTTGTGCCAGAGACTGTTTTTCTGTTTGACTCGACCGATGGGTCCGAGCCAGTCGAGGCTGTGGCTGAGGCCAAGAAGGCCGAAGTCGAAGGCGAAGAAGCCGAATCGAAGTCCTCCTCGGCCATAGTCCCAACTGTGTTCAGACCCGAGGATTATCTCACGGTAAGTAACATGCATATACAGTGTGTTGTATGTATAAATGTTGATGTCATATGCGTATATTTGTACTATCCTTGTGCTCCATTTGGTTGTGGAGAACGTCCAGAAAGAAAAGTGTCTTTTTTCCAGGTTTCAATTTGTAATAAACATTGCATCACTTAAGCATCATAGTGACGATGCGGCGTTAATATCTGTACCATTTCATTTTCATTTTTAAATTAAGCTAGTTTCAGCAGCTAAACAGAGAAATTATATTTAAGATTTTTTTTGTTTATTTAATCTTGTCCTTGAACGGAGTTTTGTTATCCATGCTTACTGGTTCCAGATTCGCGTAAACATTTTCTTGGGGAGAGATTAAGTTTTTAACAAAGAGAAGGCAAGGAGCCATCCTTGTCGTGATGAAGAAGGAGGAAATTAAGAAAGAAGACATGAGCACTATTTGGAAAATAATGGTTCGAGATTAAATAATTTAGGAAACATATTCTCCAGATCCTTCTTTATTTTTTGGCCAAGACCCAAAGGTCCTGCTTTGCTCCAACAGAATGCAATGAATTTTCTTTATTTAAATTGCTGGTTCTAATTCATGGAAATGTTCATTTGAGAGGGTTCAACAATAAGGAAATTACAAAGGAGACTTCAGCAATATTCAAAAAATAAAGGTTTAAGAACAAAATAAGTATTTGAGGATGCATGATGAAGTCAGAGTCATTCTTGTTTATCTTTTTGTGGTTAATGTTCCCTTTATCCTGAGAATTCAGTGACTTGTGGCACTTGATTTGCAAATGAAGCACCTCACTCTTGGCCAACTAATGATATGTGAAAGTGTATTACGTTTCTGTCATTAAAGTGGGAGATGTTTATTGATTATGCAGTTTGGAAATACCAACTGCATATGCCTGTTAAGAGATACAAAACCAGATTTTTCTTTCATAGTTTCTTTGTAAAATATACAAATTCTTTCCTATTAGTTATTCTCTTTGTACTTGTTGCAACATTAATGGCTGTGGTAGCACATTTCTTGTCTAGTAGCTCAATTTAGATTCATAGGGTGGCTATGCTAATTTTAAAGCCTAGTTTCTGTAGTAGAGGGAAGGTAACAGCTAATTGAGAATCTATGCTTAGATAAGGTTAAAAGCTATTACTTATAACCTCATTCTCCCCTAGTGAGAGCTTACTTGTCAAAGAAAAAATGTGTTTAGGGTATTTCAAGGGATCTAGAAATGGCAATTTGGACCTTCCTTGGTGGAAATCTGATCTATTTTTGCCTTTCTGCTGGGGTTGTTTTTTCCATGCTTTATCTAGATGTAAGGGGTTTTCAAGAAAACCATTTTCTACACACACACACACACACACACACACACACACACACACACACACAGGGGTAGGAGCTAATTGTACACTGTTTCCACTTTATGTTTGAGTTTTGCCTTTTGTGTCTATGTGCAGTTGTGTGCTATTGTGAGTAACATGTAAATGTAAGCACTGTAAAAACTTCTATTAAGAAGTTGTTTCCATGTTGGACTCCAAAACTTGTGGTACTCCAAAAAAAGGTTTGTGTTTCTTGTAGTGGTGGGAGGGGGATGGAGATGACTATCCTCTGGGATATGGGTGGGGCTGTGGGTTTTCCAGTATTGAGGAACAGGTCAGGGCAATCCACTTGGCATTATTGAAGCTTTGGTGCTCTTTTTAAACCCTCTTGATTTGCTGAAGCTTGTACTAGACTTGCGGCTGCTAACAATGTCCCAAAGCAGCAAATCCTTTATTCAAATCCCTGCTCCTCCTACTCATCCAGACATTTATGTTCAGTGACCTCTGTTTGTCATGATATTTTTAGTGAGTTGATTGATAATGCTGGAATTTAGATGCTCTCTATCAGCTTGCTTTCTATTTACAACATCTCATCTTTGCTAATTTTTCCAAACCTAGGGAGGGTTGCTTTTGTTTTGTAAGAGACAGGTAGCATTAGAGAATTTTAAAACTATCCTCCTCATCCTGTCTCATTTTTTAGATCTGGTAACTTCATAAGAAGTACATATGGCAGTCCACAGATGGTTAAAAGATCCAAGGGATGGTGTTTGTTACAAATGCAAGATGTTTGCCATGATAAACTACCAAAGGAGCAAATATGGCTTGTCAAATGACATGGGACCAAGTTTTGTGCATCAATTCTGATAAGTTAAAGAAGCATTTCTTTTGAATGGATCTTGTTACAGTACCTAATATAATTATGGGGAAGTGCCATCTCAAACTGTATTAATTGAGGGAAATTCATTTAATCATTCAATACCTTTTTGAGATCCCAAAGATTAGAGTTATTGCTACTTGTTAAAGAGATAGGAAAAGCTTCACCAAGTACTGTCTACAATTATACTGCTTTGGGAGTTGGCCGTGAAAATGTACCAGTGCATATTTCATGTTTTTGACCCCTTGAATTGCTTATAAGATGCATGGAATTAATAGTTACTGAATGTTCCATAATCGTAATATTGAATCCGCTTGAACTATCAGATGGAATCTTCGTGTTCTACTTTGTCACTTCAATTAAAATCTTATTCTGAGCTGCTTACTTTGTGATTGCATCTGGAACAGGGTTTTGTGCCTTAGGTTGGATTGATGCTTAATGCTATTCAGATGGCATCCCTCTCTGGATGGGATATTAATTGTCCTCTTTAATTGTTACTGGGGTTCTATTTTTTATTGTTTACTTTTTCTTGGTACTTCATTTGGTTTAAATTTTTGACACATCTTTTTCTTGTTTTTTCCCCTCAATGCAGGTCGTGGCATTGCCATTGCCTCATAGACCATTATTTCCAGGGTTTTACATGCCCATATATGTGAAGGTTCAGTTTCTTATTGCTGATTTTATACATTATCTAATTTATGGCTTTTGAGTGCTATTATTATAGTCAATAGATTTTCATGAAGTGTATATTGTAGCAGCTAATTGGTTGGAGACTGCTAATCAAATTTGGAAGCCTAAAGTTTTGGTGGGATTTTGTTTATCTTTGAGATTTGCCTCTATTTGAGATATGGTAGGAATTTACTAGAACCTTCTAACTAACTTTGCTAATCTTAAATCCTAGTCTTATGGCATCTTCTTCCTCTTCTCCTTCCCTTCTTTATTTTTTTTAAAACAAAAATCCTAGTGTTATCAGAGTTGGGAATGCTAGAGTCTATAGATGTTTGTGAATGGTGTTTTTCTGTTGGATTGAAGAATAGACCATCAGACTCTGTGAATGTAAAAGGTTACCATATAGTGTACCATCCTGCTGTTCCCCTCTTTTCTTATTTGGTTCTGCACCAATTTGGTATTAGAGTAAATTTTGGTCAGCTCCATCTGAGGACCCTAACTAGTGCTGAGACCTTTAATCCAAAACTATACCTGATTCCTAAACTGAATTGCATTACCGACCCTCGTGTTGAGATTGTTGCCAACAAATCCATTGCTGCCACACTGAAGACTTAGCCAACAGAGGAAACCTCGTTGAAAGACTCACCAATACTCATCTGACAAACCAACGCTTTCCTTAAAAATTCTTTGGCAACCTTTATCATCACTGGGGACTCTAGGACCATCACCTTGCAAAAGATAATTGATTTTGAAGGCCATGATGACTCAAATCATTTTATCACAACTCACATTGGCATCTAGTCTTGCTACTAACTTGCCAACATTTTCTCAGTCATTGGTCCATATCTCTGACCCTCAGAGCTTCCTGCAGTTGCATTTTTCTGATTGTAGCAAGTGCTAGTTCTTTGTCTTGATTGACCAGCCTTAAACCATAATAAGACCTTTTAGAAGTCGAGCTGACCTTATAAAGCTCTTAAGACTAAATGCTGACCCAACTTTCCTATTTGATTCTAAGCCAACCAAATTCTCTAGAGTTCTAACCACTTCCATGCTATACTTATATCGAAGTTATCCAATTAAATTGGACTTGATTGATGAGAGCACCAACCAGATTGTTAGAGCTCCATTATAGCTACCGGTTCCGCTGAAAAGAATTATAAAAAGGAAAATCACTTGTGCCAGTTCCTTCTATTTTTTATTTTGTATAGAAATGATTTACATCCAGAGATTTGCTGACATTGTGTTTATTCCCTTACAGGATCCTAAATTACTAGCAGCCTTAGTGGAAAGTCGCAAACGACAAGCCCCATATGCTGGAGCTTTCCTTCTTAAAGATGAGCCGGGGACTGATCCTAGAATAATTTCTGGTTCGGATGCAGATAAAAATGTACACGATCTTAAAGGAAAAGAGTTGTTTAACCGTCTCCATGAAGTTGGCACACTAGCACAGGTATCTCTCTGTGTCTGCACTTTTGGTTTTTGTTAAATTTGTTTTACTTAATTTTTTTATTAAGTTGCATTAATAAGATATGCCTGTCCATGATAAATGCTCTAATTTGTTGTAATGTTGGAACCAGATTACCAGTATCCAAGGAGATCAGGTTATCCTTATTGGTCACCGGCGACTTCGAATAACGGAGTTGGTGAGTGAAAGTAGTTATCAGTGTCTTAAGATAGTGACTTATCCAGAATGACTTCTCCCATCTCAGTATATGCATCTTATGCTGTTTGGCATTTCATCTCTTTTATAGTCTTGTACTCTGTCTTTGTGACCTGTAATTGATGCAAAATTTCCCAGACTGAAGCAAATTACTGCAATGCAGGTCAGTGAGGATCCTCTTACAGTCAAAGTTGATCATCTTAAGGCATGCTCTCTTCCCTGTTTTAAATCCTTCACACTTTATCTGCATAGTGGTTGTTTTAGGATAAGTTATCAGTTTCTTTTGCACTGCATCTTTCTTATTAGGTAAGTCTTTATGATGCAGGACAAACCATATGACAAAGATGATGATGTTATTAAGGCAACATCTTTTGAGGTTATATCAACTGTGAGGGATGTTTTGAAGACAAGTTCTCTGTGGAGAGATCATGTCCAAACATACACTCAGGTGTGCACTTGATCTCAAATTCTTTGGTATTTGCTTCTTATGCTGATTAGATGATTCCCTCCCAACAACTACAGGAGGGTATCATGATTAAGAATGTAAAATAGTTGACAAGTTTGTCTTTCTTGAAGCTGTCTTCCAAGTGTATTTTCTTGTTCATTTTGCAATTGGTTTATGTGGTTTCAGATTTGACATATTTTTCGAACTTCTCTTATGTGTATTCCCTATTGAATCTTATGGTTGATATATTTGTTTCAAATACACAATTTTGATATGGAGGTATCTTCTTATCTTCTCTTATTCTGTCGTTATATTGTACCAGTTTATCTTTTTCCTTGTGTCAAAGTGCTCTCTGCAGGGTCATGGTGCTTTCTTCTTGGAGCCTGAGCCCTTAAGAAAATGCTGAACTTTGAGTAAAGTGGTTCATAAAGCGAGGACATGTTAATGGTGTCAAAAACTTAAATAGCAATTGATGTATATACTGAATTTGATGACATAAATGCTCATTGCTCACACATGAACTATCTGTTGGGCACTGATTTCATGTTGTGTTTTTCTCTATTCTATCACATGAGACAGATAAGCTTCACACTGAAACACTCAGTTTTGTTTTGCATGGTGTATCTCTGTCTCTCTGGTAAAAATTGCTTAATTTTTGAGTTTGGTGACATCATCTGATTGTTGTCTTCTTGGTTTCTTGTCTATGAACAAATGGATTTATTACTCCCTGGAAACTTTCTTTTCAATATTGATGTCTGACCTCCATGGGTTGGGATAATTACTTTGGGTTGTACCCCCTTAGGCGCAAGTACTTGAGGATTTTCATGTTATCTTTTCAAAGATGAAGGTTTCTTTGACGAGTTTTTTCCCGGTCTTTTAATAACAGATATCCACAATTTGACATTTTATTTAGCACGGATGATTTATTTGGTTAAAGAATTTTACAAACTGGTAATCGAAATGAGTTATCTTTGTCTTATTCTTCTCTTCTTCTCTCTTTTCCGCGCTGTCATTGTTTGCAGCATATGGGTGATTTCAATTATTCAAGGTTAGCAGATTTTGGGGCTGCAATATCTGGAGCAAACAAGTTGTTATGCCAGCAAGTGCTTGAAGAGCTAGATGTAAGTAGCAGTTGTTATTTATTGATTTCTTCTACTTGAACTTAACTTTTTTTTTTTTTTTTTGCCCTTCTTACTGCCTGAGGTTCCTGTTATTCTTTCTTGACATAAAAAGTGACTATTGATGAGTTCTTTTCTTTCTTTCTTTTTCTTTCTTTCTTTTTTTTTTCCTTTTCTTGGGGGTGGGGTGGAGGCTTTAAATTCTACTTTGTTTTTAGTTGATTATGGGAAAATTTTTAGTGTGTGTAATAGAGTTTAAGTTTGGCCTAAAAGGTTCGCATGAATTTATTAATAGGCATGCTGATATTTGTTATTGATGTGCAATATGTAACAAGCAATACTTAAATGAGGTATTATATCTGTTAGTCAAAGTATCTACATTGACCTTGTCCTTCTTACTCCAAATAGAGGTGTCTCAATTTTTGATTTATGATGTAGCCATCGAGGTGGGCCATGTTTGACTTTGATTTTTGTTGAATGCTGTTGGAGGTGACTTATGGTTAACCTATTAAAAAGGCAGGGGAAGTTTGGGGGGGGGGGTGAAAACCTAGAATACTTAATACGGATTGTCTACCAAGGGTAGAAGAAACCGCTAGTTGAATGTTTTTGGTTCATGAAACCTTAAAATTGTCTTTGATATGCTTGGTTTGAGGAAAGAGGCTGCAAAGTCTGAAACAACAGGTAGGGGAAAGCTACTATATCTTGGTGTAGACGATTTGTAATTTGATTCTATAGGAGTTCTATTATGCAATACAAGGAATGGCTGGTTTTGTTGTGGGTCCATACTTGTTCCCTTTACAGCAATCTCTTATGAGCTGTATTTTGCTAAGTACGTTTGGTAGGCTGTGGCTTGAAAATATTTGGTCATGTTAGCAAGGAATGACTGGTTTTGTTGTGGGTCCATACTTGTTTCCTTTACAGCAATCTCCTATGGGCTGTATTTTACTAAGTACATTTAATAGGCTGTGGCTTGAAAATATTTGGTCATGTTAGTTATTTGCTCTAAAGTTTATTGATGCATTACAAGATGTTATAAGTGAGGGTAGGTATGTCTTTTCATCCAATTGTAATTGTATACTCTAATGTCTATATATATGGATGCCTAACCTAGCTCAGGGTTATGGCTTGATTAAACTTTCCTCCCTCCCTCCCTCCCTCTCTCTCCCTCTCTCTCTCTCTCTCTTATACCAGGTGACTAAAGGTAGAAGGGAAGAGAAGGATCCTGCCTTCATTGTGTTTGGATGACTAAGACACTGTTTGGCTATTGGGCTTTTTGGTTGTGGAACAAAAAATTTCTGTTTCTCTGAGTTATGTTGTGTGTTAGTGGTTGTTTACCTACAAAAACACTTGGGTTTTTAATGTCCCCCCACCCCCCCTAAAAAAAAAAAAAAAAAAATGAAAGCCTTGCAGTCCTGGCTTTTTATAAAGCTTAAAGCCCAGCCTTTTTGATAGAGCCATGCAGGTGTTTTGGAAGGTGGAGTTTCCATTCCTTTCCATTGTTTGGTTTAAGTAAAATTATTGGAGGAAAAGTAAAGTATATAGAACTTTTTACTTCTATAACCCAAAATTGTCTAATTTTTATTTTAGATTGGTCATTATTGGTAATAACCATGGTGTAGACTTCATTTTGTCCCCTTTTCCTGCCCTTTTTTTTTTGGTGGCTTCCTTGGAAGGTAAATGCATAGAATGTGGGTCCTGTCCTCCCAAACCCTCTTAACTTCTCTCTCCAAGGTAATTTCTCTTCTAAAAACCTTAATCTGGACAACTACAAAGGACCTTTGAAGAAGTTCTTTCCAATTTTCTTTCTAAACTTTGAAGCTTTTCTTGTATCTCAATTCTTTTGAAGGAATTAGTCTAACTACAAAGAAAATGATGATAAGGTGTTGTTTGATTTCTCCCAGTCCACTATCCATTCGTCGTTTTGTAATTGCTTGTTGTAAGTCCTAAAAGGCCATAAACATAACATTGGTACATAGCTAAGTCCATAAGCATATATTGTATAGTATAGTTGCACATGGAGCACCAGTAAAAGAATAGATTTGTGATTTTTTTTTTCCCTAATTAGTAGATGGATATAATGATACTGAAAAACCATTTTTTGCTTTTCTGTGTTCATGTGGGCATGAAGATATTTAAAAAGCATTTGAGAGTAAACATTATCGTGTAAGTGACGAGTAGTTACCAATTGTTAGTCCAAAGATGTCTCCTCAAATTTCCTATTGCCACAATATAGTTATTATGTATAGTTGTGTCATGTAAGTTGTAACTATAATTTTTGCTGCACCAGGTCTATAAAAGGCTAAAGCTTACACTGGAATTAGTGAAGAAAGAACTGGAGATAAGTAAGATTCAGGTATGTCCTGTTAGTATATTTGTTTTTGGCTTTGGTTGTTCAATGCCCATTTGGTACCTAATTTTTCAGAGTATATTTAGGAATCAATAGCAAAAGCAATTGAAGAGAAAATAAGTGGTGAGCAGCGCCGCTATTTGTTGAACGAGCAGCTTAAGGCCATCAAAAAGGTAAGTGAAGCTTTAGCAAATATGTTTTGTGTTAACACTTGATTCGTCTAGAATCTTCAGATTAATTTGTTATTGTACTCTCAGATTCCATGTTTGAAATAATATTAGACAATCTGTTCAAATGGAGATTTTAGTTATGAAGATATTGAAAATCTGCTTTATGTTAAATCAAATCCTTGTCTTATTATAAGTTCAATTGCTTTGATTTCAGGAATTGGGATTAGAGACGGATGACAAATCTGCGCTCTCTGGTTAGTCCTTTTTTTGTGTATTGACCTCAGAACCTGATTATTGATGGGACTTTTTTTTACTTTCTTCACTATTTTCACTTGGCAGTAGTGGCTCTTTTAGCTGTAATACACTTGTTATCAATGTGCTGAATACTGTCTGTTACCTCATATTTGTAGACTTTAAAATGCTGTTTATCCAATAAAATAATGTTGACTTGCATTCCTCCAATGTGGAAGATATTTGATTAGAAATTTTTTCTATCAGCTGGGATGGATTTAGTATCAGCTCATATACATGTAATTAGGTCTTGTAAATTAATTACTCCTCTTACTCCTTTGCGATGGAATCAACCATGGTTCCACCCTACATGCATGCTACAATCTTGTGCTACAGTGATTAGTTGTGTGGCTTTTAGCACCAATGTATTGTTTAATGAGGCACATGTTTGGATAGAAAATAGAATGAAGGAGCTTGTGAATCACCTATTATAAGGTGTTTTATAATTTTTTCACCCACACCTGTCCAAAGCTTGGTAATGTTCTTATGAAACAAATCAATCCTAATTAACTCTATTTGGATGATCAGGACCTGTAATGACTAGGTTTGAGATTGATTAGATTCTTCCAATGACATTAGTTCCTGAGCCACAGGGAAGCTTCCTTCATCATAATATATGTTTCATGGACAAAAAGTATTATTATAATTATTTTTTTTTTCAATTTTTTGGAAGGAAATTTGAATAGATGTCTCTTGAAAGTATCTATATTCAACAGGTGTGTGAGAAGTTGACTATCCTACTTGAAAACAGCACATCTTCCTGTCTTCAGAATTTCATTTGTATTACTTTTTTTTCTTTTCCCATTTAATCATGAAATCAATTAAAATTTTGTAATGAATTATTTGTGGGTCAAACATGATGCATTCTGCCGAATTTAGTTAAATGTAAGTCATAACGATGGCTTAAGGTTGACTAAGCAGAGATTGAACGCATTTAACTTGCTTATTTCTTCAAAACCTTTTTATGAATGTTGGACTTGGTCATGATGTTTACAATGCGTTGATCTTGATGCAATTTATCTTTTGTACCTCTTCCGCAGCGAAGTTTAGGGAAAGAATTGAGCCTAATAAAGAGAAAATCCCACCTCATGTGTTGCAAGTTATAGAAGAAGAGTTGACAAAACTTCAGCTTTTAGAGGCCAGTTCAAGTGAATTTAATGTGACACGTAATTATCTTGATTGGTTGACTGCCTTGCCTTATGGTAATTACAGGTTTGTACATCACTGTCTTTCTATCAGTTAGGGAATGCCTTTCAGTATAATCTTTTATTTTTATTTTGTTTATTTATTTTGAGGCAATTATGATAAAAAGTGCTAAATGCTAAGTCGTATGGCAAAATGTGGCTTGTTATTATGCTAGTGTGCCAAGGAGCTACATGTTGGTGGACTTTTCAAGCCATGCTTTAGTTTTGTGCTATGACCCTTTTGTTAAATGTTGATAAAACCATCCCATCTATTCAAGTTTTCCTGCACTTGGAAATCAGGTTAAAGCCTGGTTTCTTGCTTTGGCTTTTATCTAAATTGTAGCCTCCACCCCCTACCTCACACCCCACCCCAACCCAAAAACAAACAAAAATATGGAAAAAGGAAAAGAATAGAGGATGAGAAAAAGGAATGCTGAACTTGTGGCAACTCTTTAGGTTTTTCTGTCAAGATTTGCTCGTTAGTGTCTTAGGACTTCATCACCCGCAATTTTTTCATTATATCAGTTTATTTTGCTTATATCCCTAAAAACAAACAAATGACTATGTTCCAAATGTGTTGGAGAAAATGTGGCATGCATTTTTGTGTTTGTTATTATTTGCTCAAGAAACTTGTGGCTTCAGTTTGATATTTCAGTTCACGAACTCTCCACTTTCAAATACTTAGGATTTGCAGTTGATGGACAAGTTATTCAAGCAAAACTTTGCCCAATGAATTTAGAGGCTTGTGAGTCCTGTTTTAATTTTATTAATAAATGAATGGACAGTCAGTTTAGCATATTGGTCATATGTAATCTTCGCTTCATTCTCTTTGCTCAGCTATATGTAAGTGTGGGGCCAAAGTGCTGAATTTACTTGATTTCACTTCAGACTTTGTTGATGAGGCACTTTTTTTTATTTTTGACTGCTGTTGTAGCATAGTAACACTGGTGATTTGATTAGATTTGTGCCATCTGTTTGGTGTGTTTGTTCTCTAATTCTTTGCCATTCGAACTTATTAGCCAATTCCTGTATCTATTGGCTTCTTCCTCTTTGAAATTCCTTATCAACTGTTAATTGTGGGTCAGAAACTTGATCACCCAAATATAATCTGAGTGTAAACTTCTGTGCTTCCAATTCAAGTGCAGCGATGAGAACTTTGATGTCATTCAGGCACAAAAAATTCTTGATGAAGACCATTATGGATTGGATGATGTTAAGGAAAGGATATTGGAATTTATAGCAGTAGGCAAGCTCCGGGGAACCTCACAAGGTTGGTAACATGTTCTCTTCCCCTCTTTTAGTTGTGCCTGATTTGCAGCTTCATTGAGTTAATTAGACATCCTTTTATTTTTCTATTTTAAATCAGACGCTAGCATTACATCTATTTAAATTTTTGTTTTATAAATATAAGTGCTTATTGGATACCAATTACTTACCGTCTTGAACTCCTGGAGTGTGGAATGGAATTCCCTTTTCCTTACTTTCTAGAGCATTGAAAACAGTTAATTTTGTAAATGTATGTATTCATAATTTAATGAACTTATATATAACATGGAAAAATATGTACATAAAATTTATTGATTTTTTTATTAATATTTTTTGGAAAAAGTATGTTATTTGCACAAATTTCTACACCAGTTGTTTGAGGTTATTTTTTATCTTTTCTTTTTTACATGGTTCTCTAAATGTTACTGCACATTGAATTGTATAATATATTTATACAAAATTTGACAATAATATTACCTGGTTGCATTTGCTACCCTAGTAAATTTATATATCCAATTTAAAAAATCCAGAGTGAGTGCTTCTAAATCAGCTGCATTGATGCGATTGAGGTTCAGGACAAGCTCTTGGAAACAAAAAGGCAAACTATCCAGTTTCAGCCAAGAGTTTAAGGGCTGGTATTCTTTTATATAGTTGTATGGTAAAATAATTTTATTTTTCTTCTTATTTCTAATGTAAGATCTTCCAGAGTCGTGTGCATGTTTGCTGTAAACATGTCTGTCTTTTTGTAGAAGTTGCTACATGTTTGCCACTTGTTGCTTCCTTATATTTTAGTTTTTCTGTTTTAATTTTTATTTTGAGCTACTTCACTAGAAAGTGAACTCCTTACTTAGAATGGCCTTTATGGAATGAATTGAAAGTTCAGATTTTCAGAATCCTTGTGGCCCTTTTGTAACTTCTTTATCTTAGTGTTTGCTGTTGTGGCCCAGAGCCCATGGTATTGGAGCCTTAAAAATATTGATGGATTTTGCATAAATTGGTCTTAAAAATGACTTGCAAAATTACTGCCTTGACCCAATTGTAAATTCATATCCATCTCCCACTATCATTGTGGGAACTTCCGAAGCTGATAGATCATGCACACTGCTTACTTACAAATTAGAATGTTCAGTGTAAGGCAATGTGAGATAGGTGTTGGAATTGGAACAGAGAGGTCTAAATAAATGTTGGCAAAAGATATTATCATGAAAATACAAACATCTAGTTACATGAAATGTTTTGAAAGGTATAAGCTATTAGAACAAAAAGCTGAGTTGAGGGTGACTGGTGAGTGATGCTGCAGTAAGGATGTAGAAACGGTGAATAATGTCCTTTTATTATGTACATGAAGAAAAACAAAGCATGATCTTGGACTGTGTTGAAGCTCACTTGAATTAATAATATCCTACAGTGATGGTAAAGTTGTTTATAATTGATAAGGCCGCTCTATTCTGTAAGTGGATGGTAGTATGTATGAAGCATCTTGTTTTTTGAATTGTATGCTATACTTTCTTCTGTTTAAAATTCTTGGTGTCAAAATTGCTGATATTTCTTCAATTAATCACAGGAAAAATTATATGTCTTTCTGGCCCTCCTGGGGTGGGCAAAACTAGCATTGGTCGTTCAATTGCCCGGGCTTTGAATCGAAAGTTCTACCGATTTTCTGTTGGAGGATTATCTGACGTTGCTGAAATCAAGGTAGACGATAAAATTAAGGAGGAAATTAGCAAATGACTCCACATGCTTCCAATTAGCAGATATCATTTTGTATATATTTAATCTTCAAAAATCATGTGCAGGGGCATCGCCGAACCTATATTGGTGCCATGCCGGGCAAAATGGTACAATGCCTAAAAAATGTAGGAACTGCTAATCCTCTTGTTCTAATTGATGAGATTGACAAGGTAATGTCTGGCTTTCTTCCTCAACAACTGTTGCATATCTTATCTGGTACTGTTGTGCTTTGTCTCCAGGGGTTGTGTTGTGACAAGTCTTTCTATAGATTATAGACCTTAAACTTATGAATATCTTTTTTAGATAATTTGAGTAGCATCTTAAAGTTGACTGGATTTTCTTGGCAGTTGGGAAGGGGACATGCAGGTGATCCAGCAAGTGCTATGTTGGAACTCCTTGATCCAGAGCAAAATGCCAACTTTCTAGACCACTATCTTGATGTTCCAATAGACTTGTCGAAGGTTGCCCACTGCCGTGCTATTACTACTGAGGAATAATGTCATACGAGTTTGAATTTTTAATTTTATTTATATGTGGAATTGCTGATGATGGTCTTCTTCTAGGTTGTCTGATTTCATTGTTGTAATAGGGCGAGTTGTGATCTGTACATAATAGGCTCCATCTAATTGCTCAAATTCCCTTGGTCACATTTCTAGACATCTGCATTACTTCATCGATGAAGTGACCTAAGATACTAGAATTTTAGATTGCTGTTGATTTGAAGACATTCTGAGTGTTTAATGCTAAATTGTTTAATTTGAACTTTATTTAGAAAAACTTCACTATTTATTAAAAGCAATAAAGAAAAGAGAAAACTTCTGTAATTTATTCTTCTGCTAATTTCAACCGCCTGTATCTCCCTTTGGGTAGTAGGTGGCTAATTGGATTTCATCCTCTAAGATACATGTCCAGAGATTATAATGTCATCATCTTATGAAATATGAGATTTATTGGTCCCTTGTTATAGAAATGTATTTATACTTGCATTTATGTCTTACATCATACTTTTGGTGTACAGAAAAATGTTTACATTTGGTATTCATGTCATGAGAGAACCTGAATTGTGGCTACTATGGTGGAATCATATTGTACTTAATGATGCATTTGTATAAATGATGTGTAAGATGATGGCTCCTAATATTATAATTAAAGCAATATTTTTCCTTTCAGGTTCTGTTTGTTTGTACGGCAAATGTTGTGGAGATGATTCCTAATCCTCTATTGGACAGAATGGAAGTTATTGCCATTGCAGGATATATCTCTGATGAGAAAATGCACATTGCCAGAGATTATTTGGAGAAAGCTACTCGTGAAGCCTGTGGCATTAAGTCTGAACAGGTATGGTCCCTCTCTTCTGAACACACCCCATCCCCCCCCCCCCCCCCCCCACCAAAAAAAATAAAAATAAAAATAAAATAAAAACAAAAAAAGAAAGAAAAAGAAAAAAAACAAAAAGGAAAATGAAGGAAAGAAAGAGCAAAGATTGAATGGTCAGATTTTGTTATTTTCATTTTTGTAAACAATGGTTTTGCCGTAGATGGTGCATCGCCTTCCTTCCATCACTGAGTTTTCTGCTAGACTTATTAGTTTGTTATTTCTCTTAAAAGAGAGAGTTGTGTTACATCCCAATAGATTAAATTTGAAATAGTTTGAGTTCAAGAACTTAGGTCCCACAGTTGAGAAGATTCTTTGTTCAAAGGGATGGTGTCCATGTTAGAATAGGACTATTTTTAACTTTTTGATTATGTGAGGTTGACATATGTTGAAGTTTTTAATTTTTAAATGGTGTTCCTATTAGGTTGAGGCTTACAAGTCCTTTCTTTCTTTTTTTTTTTTTGAGGGTTTCATATTCTTCTCTTCATCATTCCTTTTTGTCTTCTTATCATCTATATCTTTAAGAGAACACTTTCTGCTCTTAAATGTTCATCATTACTTAAACTGGATGGGGTCCGTTGTCTATGAATAAAGGCAATTTTGAACAGTGATTCTGAATCTGTTGAAAGTTTTATTTCACATTTTTTTCAGGACTTCTGTTATGAGATTTAAGTTTGGCTACTGTCAACATTCACCCCTTGAGTAGAGTTCTAGTCCTCCCACTGATTGTTGTAATTCTCATTTTACAGTAATGCTAAAGCAGTTGGCCTTATGTTTTTTCTGTCACTTAAAGTAGTAGGCCATAGTGTGATATTTTTGCTTTTAAACTCACAAACATGATTTTTTTTTTTTTTTTTGGGGGATATTGTGGGATTTGAACATCATATTTTATAATTAAGGTAATGATACTTTGAAATTAAATTCTTTTAGGTTGAAGTGACTGATGCAGCACTCCTTGCTTTAATTGAAAACTACTGTCGTGAAGCAGGAGTTCGGAACCTTCAGAAGCATATAGAGAAGATATATCGCAAGGTTTGTGGAACTAACCATTTTTTTAATGGTCAAAATATTGAATTATGTGGAGCAAATATGTGTGGGCTGTAGTTATCGATGGTGTGCCATTTGTGTTTTTACTGCCGGGCAACAGGCATGAAATTTAGTAGATAAGGTTTCTGTACTTAGTGAAGTGGCATATTGTGCTTGATTCGCACCTAGTGGAGTGACATAAGAGAGAGCTAAAAAGGGTCCTTGTGTGGAAAAGAAAATTTACACACGTCTAACATATTGCAGCATTTTATATCTTCAATACTACCCCTTTTCTGCTTTTCTTTCCAATCCCTTTACTTTTGAGTCTCAAGTATTTCAGCTTATCTTCCATGCCACAAAAAATCTATACATGTCATCTACAGTGAGTGCCTGATATAGGAGTAAGAAAAGCTATAGAGCAGATGAGATCTTGTGAAGGATGGAATCCAGTGTCACCATATCAGGCCATTATGCTATAGTTGGTTGATGTGGGAATCATTGAGCTCAGGATTTTGATCATTGACATTCTAGTTCTCATTTCTCAATTGCCCAAAGTAGATTTTGTTCAATCTTTTAACAGTTTCATTGAGGTGTCTTTATCAGGAATTATGAACATATATCAGTTGATTAAAATTTGAATATTTATATGTTTTTGTCATCTATGGGTCTGATATACATGTTGCCTAACTATGGTAGTTGGTGATTATTAAGGGCAGCTGATAATGCACAATGTTGCTGCATGGTGGTGGATTATGGTGATCTTGGTAATTTTTATGCATAGAGAGTAATAGACACTTTCTTTTTAGTTGTTCTTTTTTTTTTTTTTTTTTTTAAATTTGATTTGGTAAGATGCTGGTAAGCCATGATAATGACAGGATTTCGTGGTGTTATATCAAGTAGCAGAAAAGGAGAGGAAAAGAGGTTCTTTTTCTTTTTATTTTTTTTTTGATTGCTTAATGTGGCTGGATGCAGTTCTATCTGGAAGGAAAAACCCTCTAGCTAGTTTTTTAGTGGATTTTGCCAAAGCAAATTTTCTCATTATGTCAATGGGTAAGGCCAAGCATAGCCTGTATTAATTCCTGGATAATGGCGATGATGACTCTTTATTTAGGCAGTTCAATCAACTAAATTATATTAATTCCTCTTGGGAGATCCCTGCTGATTTCTGAAACCCTCGGGGCTAGTTGTCATTTTAACAGATATCAAGGGAGGTTCGGGAATTTAAGCCTTCACAAATTTGACTTGAATTAGTGTGCTTAACTATCTTGCAGATTGCCTTGCAACTTGTGCGGAAAGGAGAACTAAATAAACCTCCAGTTAGTGAAGTTGGGGTCAAGGGACATGATGGAAGAGCAGAATCTGTCAGTGAAACAGATGAAACAGCAGTTGGAGCCAAGATTGAGGCTGAACCAGGGGGCGGTAGCGGCACTGGTATGGCCTCTGAAACATCAACTGAAACAGAAGCTGAGAACAAGGATCTGCCTGTTGACAAGCAGCAAACCCCCCTCAATCTGCCCAGTGAACCGAAGGTATAATAAATTATCTATTTTTTGTATTTAGCATCCTTGAAGGCCTTAGCCCTAGAAATTTTGCTGCTTTTGTCTAATTTTTGGAATTGCAACCTTTTCTGTTCTTGAATAATCTGAATTACAGCCTCTCATACTTATTTACTTCTTTCTCTTTTGATTTCTTTCTTCCTTTGATTTTGATATTGAATATATTGAGAGGAAACTTCAGAGATGTCTCTCCATAAACTGTGTGCTGCCTCATTTTTCATATAACCACCAACAAATCCATGACATGAAATAAAACTCCATAAGCCAATTAAAAATCTCAATTAGAAGCTTAGCAAGAGAAATATTTTAGGCCAAAGCTTTAGATAATTCTGCCCATCCATTCCTTAGTCTGAAGTTAATGCAAGCAATTGACCATAGATAAATGATGTCTTACTGCATGTTTTGGAACTCAGGAATTATTTTGTTCCATCTGTTCCTTCTCGTTTTTAGGAAAGTGGAAAACTACTACTGTGGTTAATTACAGTTAAAATTACAAAAGTAAAAAAGAGTAGTTGTACCTGGAACATTATGCTTTTGTAGTTCTCTGAGGAGTTCATTTAATTGTTTTTGAAGTTTTATCAGTGTGATATTTGTTTGTTAAAGTCAATAAAATACTTAAAGAAACTAGTTCCTCTTTAAAATCTTTGATCGAGGCATCTTGCCTTGTTGATTCTACTAATTGCTGCATCTTCACAGGTCAATGTGGAAACTGCTGAAAAACTTGAAAGTGAGGTGAGCAAGACAGTTGACAAAGTGTTGGTTGACACGCCAAATCTTTCTGATTTTGTTGGCAAACCTGTTTTCCATGCCGAACGAATATATGATCAAACACCAGTTGGCGTGGTGATGGGTCTTGCTTGGACTGCCATGGGTGGTTCCACCCTTTATATAGAGACCACTCAGGTTGAGCAAGGGGAAGGAAAAGGTGCTTTACATCTTACTGGGCAACTTGGAGATGTGATGAAAGAAAGTGCCCAGATTGCTCACACTGTTGCCAGAGCAATACTGAGTGAGAAAGTGCCAGATAATCCATTCTTTGCCAATTCGAAGCTTCATCTTCATGTTCCTGCAGGAGCCACACCTAAGGATGGGCCTAGTGCTGGTTGTACCATGATCACATCCTTACTCTCTCTTGCCATGAAGAAATCTGTCAGGAAGGACCTAGCAATGACTGGGGAAGTAACATTAACAGGAAGGATCCTTCCAATTGGTGGGGTATGTTAAGATAATCATAACTTATTTGTCCTTGATATTTCCCGTTAAATTTCATTTTCTTTTTCTTTTTTGGCATTTTGTCTAAATATATTATAATGCTTTTAATGGGCCTATGATACTAGTATTGTTGCTGCCCTGTATAATTCTCCTTGCAAGGAATGTTTTCTCATTTTTGACGGTGTGTTAGGGAACTAGGCTTTGACTCTTTTATAGCTGTAATTCTACAAGCTAACCCAGTTCCATGACCTTTTTACACATGCTTGAGGTCTGTTAAAGAGTATTGCAATACAATGTATAGCTTAATAGCTCTTGATTGGCTTTTATGTCCCTAATGAAGTTAGTTAATGTATGGAAATGGAGACTCCCTGAAAAAAATCTTGGGAAACTGTCAAGAAAGTTATTTTTTTAATTATCACCCCCAACTATTGTTGGTTTGTGGATTTTACTCCAATTTGTGTATTGTATTGGACAACTATAGTTTGAATGTATTTATTGCACCGCATATTAAATGCTGTCTTATTTTCTACAAAACCAGGTTAAAGAGAAGACAATAGCAGCAAGACGCAGCGACGTGAAAACCCTCATATTTCCTTCAGCTAACCGAAGAGATTTTGACGAGCTTGCTATTAATGTGAAGGACGGACTTGAAGTTCACTTTGTAGATGACTACAGTCAAATATTTGATCTGGCTTTTGGGGGTGATCAACACGGGGAGAAGTAAGTCAATTTTTGATCTCTTTTCATTCTGAGAACAATCCATTATTGTTCATTGACTTCATTATTTTTTCCCCCGAAATCCATGTAACATCAAATATTACCCCATCTGAGTAAGTATGATGTTATTCTTCTCGGGTAGTTGAAATTTAAAGTAAGAATAGATAAATGAATAAAAATCTAGGGAGATCATTGTTGTGACTCAATGAACTTGTTGCACGTTTTATTTATTTATTTTTTGGTGCTCTTCGTATATATAATGTCATTCAAGTTGATGTATCTGAAAGGCAGGCTGTGTGAAAAGCGGTGGAATGGTTTGAGGGCATGCTTAGCTGTATACAGATTCTTTATTCAGCTGCCGTAAATGCTGCACTTTTTTTGTTTTTTTTTAATACAATTTCTGTTCCCCCTCGTGTCAATAAGGTGCTGTCCTTGAGACTTCGTTGATCTCTTCAATTAGCAATTTGCTTGGATGGTGGAACTTTGTTAGGTCCTTTAAAAAATAAATACAACTTTTTTTTTTGGAATTAAAAATGTACTGTATTCTCACCTTTTTGATATTGCTGTAGAATTTATCTGTTGTGTTAGTGGTGTTTCTTTCATACATAATCTTAAAAGAAGGAAAACAAGCTCCAAAAAGTGGAAGGGGAACAGGAGAGTAATTCATCGGCTTGAATAAAGGCGCTGAGAAGTGAAAACAAAAATAATGGAAGATGAAATTTATTCTCGTTTTAACTTAAAAAATTTGAATGTAAATTTAAGAATGAAAGAAGGGATTAATAGGTACGGAGTGTAAGTGTAAAATATTTATATTAAATTTTATATTGTTGATATGGTTAAAATTAATTTATGAGATTAATTATAATTATTTTTTAATAATTTTTAAAAATTAATTATAGTTAATTAATTTAAATTATTGATTTTGACTAAATTAATAGTATAAGATTTAGTTTAAATTTTTTATATTTATATTAAGTGTCAATTGATTTTATCGAGTATAAGTATAAAAATTTTATATTAAATTTTACACTATTAATTTAATCAAAATTAATGAATGAGGTTAATTTTGTATCATTGTTATCTCACTATTTACACGAGTTTTAATTGCCAAATGAAGGAATTCAGATCTTTATCGAAGTTTCCTCCTCTTCCCCTTCCCCATTCTAGCAGGTAAAATTAATTATGACGCTAGTGAAGTTGCGGTCGATCATATTGATAGATGGTTCCCACGAAATACATTTATTCTTTCGGCGGCGATTGGTAGAAGTGCAGCTCATCCTCCGCCGCCACGTGTCAAATCTATCCTTAGCTCATCCACGCGATTGGTAGAAGTAGAGCTCATCTCCGGCGATTTTGAATCAGGCCAAACAGGATGGTCGATCAGTTCGTGGGTGACTGTCCCTTTCTCGCAGCCTCTCCTCGTGGTAGCAAAGTCTAACCCGCGCCGGCCCATCCCTTTTTTAACGTTTTTTCCTTTAAAAAATTGATTATGTGGGGGACTCTTTAAAGTTGATGTTGATTGTCGGAAAGGTTACTCGTGCGCTTTCTTTTTTTAATTATTACTTAATAATTTATACTAGATAAGATAAAAATATGTATTTATATTTTTTAAATATAACTATTTTGATTTTTTCATCTTCACATAAGTTAACAAAGTTATATTTGTTTTCATGCTAATTAGAATATAATACAACTACTTTCATATGTGAGATTTTGCTTATATATATATATATGTATGTATATTTATTAATAAATTCACATAGTTATTTGAAGTTTACTAAATGGTAATGTTTATAAACTGCAACCCTTATTTGGGTAATATAATTTAGTTTTTTAAATAATTTTGAATAATTAATTATCTCATTGAGAGCGTATTTGTAGTTAGCTAGTTGAGAATTATTATTATTTTTTTATACGGTTATTTCCCACAATTCCATAACATATTTTATAAGATTTTTAATATCTAAAGTGATTTTATGAGGATAGTATCACTATCTTTATTTAAACTTTACCTAGTATTAAATCTCACTTTTCTCTACTAGTGGCTTTTGGGTCATCCCCCAATCTTAAATCAATGATCACTCTCTCTCTCTATTTCTTCTTCCTTTTTTAAAACAAGAAAAATTCCGATTTACTTTCCATCTCTGGGAAAATATGTGTGCATTCAAATCACACTTATCCATCCATGCATATTGGATAAGACTAGACTAAAGTAATGACTGAGTGGAGTTGCATTCGATCAGTGATTCTTTAGTACTTAAAAATTTTATATTCTATAAAGTAAATTGGGATCTAAGGCCTATATCCATGCAAGAAACGAAGACTTAATTCGATTATGAAAGTGGGAAATGGATTGCAAATTCCTAAGCTAATAGAGGAGTTATAATCAGCTTAACCAAAGCAATTAATCACGCGGGCTTAAGTAAGCATATCTAGAATATTAGTCTCAGCTTTTTAGAGTTCTCCGTGATCTTCCAACGTGTGCAATTATTTTGATTTTCTTATATTAATCTAAGTGGTTTAATCTCTTTAATGGTGGAAAGAGAGCTTATGGTTTCTGAATCTAGCTTGATTAAAGTCAATGATTGCAAAAGCCGCTTATAGTAATAAAATCAAAAAGGCCATTTGATTAAGCGACTTGAAGAGTTCACATCAATTGGAAAAGCAACTAATCAAGAATTATTCCATAATCCTATCTTTCTAAGATTATTAATCAGAGGCCCCACCAAGATCTTATATCTGCATCAG
Source organism: Thlaspi arvense (assembly GCA_911865555.2). NCBI lineage: Eukaryota > Viridiplantae > Streptophyta > Magnoliopsida > Brassicales > Brassicaceae > Thlaspi > Thlaspi arvense. The sequence continues at coordinate 40,834 of CAJVSB020000867.1, forward strand.
CATGCTCTTGATCCATCACCTCCCAAAATCCAAGACATATTAAATTAATCATCATATGTAGTATACGATACAAATCATAGGTCCCCCACCACCACCCCCCCCCCAAAAAAAAAAAATATTTATATATATGTACACGTGACTAAGAATAGCAGTTTGGACAAACCCCACCAAGATTATATTTATTATTATCTCAGAGCAGGAGAGGGAAAGTGAGACATTCCGACTAGATTCCCTGTTGCAGAAACCCTCCACAGATATTTATGGAGTAACTCATCTTGGTGGATAGGCTTGGAATACTCATCAATCAATCTAGAGTGGATTTAAAGCTGGCTTGACGTCACCCGGGTCCCATACAGATATATATATATATATATATATATCTGTGTGTGTGTGTGTGTGTACACAGAATTTTCCATACATTTATCAAAATTTTCTTTTTTAGTTAAAGACATTTTATTTTTATTTATTTTATTAAAATATTTATAATCATCCTCCAATGTCCTGTTATTATTATATCTCTATTGAGATTACAACTTGTATCAATGGTGTGCTTTAAAATCTAAAGAATATAGTAATGAGCTCCACCCTAGAAGTATTAGGGCATAAATCAAAGCCTTGAGCAAGTGAGCATGAAGTAAAGTTGTTTTTTTAATATTTCTATAATATCTCGTGTTGGTTTTTGAGTGTGATATGATATAATATATAAGAGACCATAAATTACTATTAAACAAGTGGATTTAAGCATTTTTCGCCAGTAATTCAGATTAGTAACTCTCAAGTTATTACAAATAGTACAAGAATAAAATAATTTTTAAACTTGTTTTATTTGGATATGGATAGAGATTTGTAACTTGACAAAAGTTTAGGGGCTAAATTGATAGTTAAGGCTTAAACCACTAGTTTAAAGAGTTGTGATTGCCAACTCAATGTCTTATTGGATTTATTCAATGCTTTAGTAACTGGTTATATGCTTAACTTGGCTGATTCAGTGTTCTATTGATTAGTTCAGTGCTCAACAAGACCGGAATAGTGCATATTAGCCCTAGTTCAATGTTCTAATAGTTAGTTTAGGGTTTTATCAGATCGGTTCATAAATGTATTAGTTAGGTTTAGGATATTAGATATCTAGTTTAGTGCATTAATAGTTGGTTCAGAGCCAGTTAGTACATTAATGGCTAGTTCAATATTTTATTGGCCGGTTCAGTACTTTAATAAATGGTTTAGAGGATAAACAATTGATTTTATACTTTAAGGAACCGGTTCAAGACTTTAGTACTTGGTTCATGACTTATTTGATCAGTTCGGGATTTTAATAACTCTAATAAAGGTTTGGGCATGAAAACCGAGATTTGTACTCGGGTTTTAATTAGAAAATTTTATAAAATAGACTTGTGAATATACGAGAATCCTAAAAAAGATATTTTCACTATTTTTGTAATTGTAGATTCCTTGGAAGATCCATTTTGAGTCTGTATTGTCAAAGACTAAACTATTTGAATTCCATTGATTTGGTGAGTAATAAATTGTATTTATAAATAAATCTTGATTTTATATGACTTGTTACTTTACACATTTGATTTTTGAAATTGAATTAAATTTTGATATAAATGCATTACAAGGGACATATACATAATTAATTAATTATTTTTATTTTGACAAACTATTTGACATGCTTTCTTGACACTATTTATATTCGTAAATGATTATACTATTTCCTTCAAAACTGTTTCTATTTATTACTGAAAATTTTGTATAAGGGAGTTTCAGATTATCAAAATCCTATATCTAATGACAGTAAGTGTTAGATTAGGTGCACCTTAAACTTATCTCTAGCTAGTATTGTCCCAAAAGATAATCCAAGAGGGGGGATGAATTGCGTTTTTATCGCGAAAGTTAAAAGTGTGAAAAATTAAAAATAATAATAAAAATATTGAATGAAATAAGCTTATACAATTCACCAAATAATAAATATAAAACAATTTTAAGTGAAATAAAGAGAGTAGGGATAAAAGATACAAACTTTTTTATAGTGGTTTGACTTACTACTCAAGTCTACGTCTACTCTCTTGAGCTCTAACCGGCTGAGGTTCTACTAAGTTTCTTGCACTTGACGGAGGCAAGAAATTCTAATTACAAACAAAGTCCCTTATACTTGGCAGAGATAAGAAATTTTGGTTGCAAAGCCTTTGATTCAGTGAGTTTCAAACACTAATACAAATGGTAATAAAAATAAATTAAAAATGTAGCAATTCCTCTTAAATAGGATTAGCTACTACTCATGTACAAAAATCACTACAAGAAAATGTGAGATTTCCAACACAAATTTTCTGACACAAAGTATTGTGTCGGTTTACCGACGCAATTTTTGATAATTTTTTGTTGAAAATTTACTATATGTCCTCCGTCAAAATTACTGACGCAAAAAGTTCGTCGATAACGTTAAAAAATTATTACTGACGCATATTATTATCGGTAATATATTACAAAAATGAAAATAATAATTTTTAAAGTTACTGACGCAAGGGAAGCGTCGGTAAATTTTAGAAAATAAAAAATAAACAACAATATTTTTTTGGTCGATGCAATTTTTGTGTCGGTAACAATTAAAAATTAAATAAATTTAAAATTTGAAATTTTTGACACAAAAAATATGTCGATAATAATAAAATATTAAATAAATTTAAATTTTAAAATTATTGACGCATTTGCCGAAGCAAAAAATCGTCGGTAATAATAAAAAATTAAATAAATATAAAATTAACGATGTAAAAATTGCGTTGTTAATTATTACTAACGCATTTACCAATGCAAATTTGCGTTGGTAAAGTAAAAAAAATAAAAAATAAAAAATATTATATTACCAACGTATATATGTGTCGGTAAAGTAAAATAAATATAATTAAAAAATTTAAATTATGAAAAAATAGAATAAAATATTAAATTATTTAAAAGTATATTACCAACAGAATTTTGTGTTGGTAATTAATATAAATATTAATATTTAATTGAATTAGAAAATTATTTTTTTACCGATGTGTCATTAATTATTTTTATTCATTTAATAGGTAATGCCAAACACGGGTATGGTGAATGATAAATTGATATTTGGTATCCTTATGGAATAAGAATTCCTTTTCAGCAAAATAGTATAAGAGCCTGGTAGGAAACCGCGAGGTCTTGGGTTCGATTCCTACTAGGCGCACATCTCGCGAACGATAAATGAGGAATTTGCTATGCACGCCCGAATGCGTCGGTAATTATAAAAATTTAAATTATTTAAAAATATATTTACTGATACAATTGTGTCGGTAATTTAAAAATTTTAAATTATTTTAAAATATATTACCGATGCAACTTGCGTTAGAAAATTGTTGACGCATGGCACTTTGCGTCGATAAATTTTTTCAGACGACCATATTTCCGACGCAATTTTTTGCGTCGCTTAGTGCATCGAAAAATTAATTTTTGATGCATATTTTGTATTTACTGATGCAATTTGTCCGTCAGTAATAGCTGTTTTTCTTGTAGTGAATGATCTTACTTCAAACATGCACTTTCAAGAATAAAACAATTTGCTCTATGCATTATTTGATCTAATAATAAATAATATAGTACAAAGAATTAAAGAGAGATTGAGTAGATTTTGAGAGCTTATTATTGTGTACTTTTCCTTTCAATTTATGCTCATTTTATTGGCAAAAACACTAAAGAGATGTTGGTCTTTGTGGGAGACAAAATCATTTGTTAATAATAACTACATATTTGCTCGTTTCAAAAATTCAAATAAAATGGCTCTGAATGTTAAAAAAAATCTTAAAAAATTTTTGAATACTCCTAAATGAGTCTATTTTTAAATGCAAAAAGAATCATTGAAGTATCATACGCCATTTGAGAGAAATAATCAAAAGTTCAATAGCATGTCAGACTGTAAAATTGCTTTTGACAAAAGTTGTTGGTCAAGTTCAAAATTGTTTAAAAATTTGAATTTATATTCAAAAATAACATATTATATATTTTTCAAAAGCTTATAACATCTACTTTCATTCAAAATTAGATTTGTACAAATTTGATTTTTATATTTTGAGATATGATAAAAACACTATAGTATACTCATTTTGTCTACTAACAGTGTAACTCAACAGAATGACCCACTTTGAAAAATTATATCTATCAATTTATAAATGTAAAACATGCATGTAATATATGAATTTAAAACTCAACATGTCTATTTACAAATAAAGTTAATTCAAAATTTTATTTGTATCATAAGTTATATTTTATTAATTAAAACTAATATTGCACAGATTACAATATTGATTTTTTTAGAAGATAATATAAGAAATTGATATAATAAACTGTTTTAATATAAAATAGTATATAAGATAAATTGTACATCAAAATAAATATATTTGAGTATATTTCATATAAAATTAACTTTATTATTTCTTGACTTTTTTATAGTAAGATATAATCAATTTACTACACACATGTCTAATTTGACAGCTTTACAATCTAGCACATGTAGTGTATATAGTTAAATAATAAACTTAATATTATAATTTGTCCATATTGTTCATTATATAAATACATATATAATAATTTTAATTTATTTTGACATTATTAAAATAAATATGAAACCTTGAGACTAACAGCTCGTAGAAGTGGTGCTGGACTATTATGTTAGGCTAACATGGTTGTACATTATAATTTGTTATGACTGATTAAGTAATTGTCAGAAAATCTGATTATTATATTATTACATTCTAAATTATAAACTACTTAATGTCTCAATAACTGTGTCTCTTATTCTCATAAATGTATGTTATTATTTACTAAATTTGTTGATTTATCCCTTATCATTTTTCAAATTTGTAGCTTGATATTCCTTCAAATCCTGCAATTTGAGAAGAGATTATTGTTCTTACTATTTGTCAATGTTGGTACAGTTTTGGTTTTGATTCCTATTTTATATTATAGGAGATATGAGTTTAATTATTTCTAATTTGTATGAGAGATATAAGAGACTCGTAAACTTGGTAGGTTGGAACCTATTTTAACTTCAACATTGATTATGAATCTAACTATTGAGTCGTGATATTTATAGTTAAATAAGTTAATTTAGAAGTTTTTAACAGTTTAAATAAGACCATTTAAAAAAACATACCATGCCAGTGATCCACCTGACAAGTTAAAAATTTATTTTATTTTTGTAATTTTAAATATTAAATTATGAGTTAGTATTGTTAATAACTAATACCCCCGAGAATTATTTTTAGGTGCATTAAATGGCATATATTTCAAGTATTTGGACTGAAAATTGCAAATTTTTAAAAAATGGAGGAGAATTAGTGATGCGATTCCAATGATTAGTCAAAATCATCAAATACAACAGGCTGCCAGAAAAAGTCACAAGAGAGTTGATAGGCTGAATTGACACCACTTTGATTCATCATTGGGACTAAATGATAAGCAATCAAATCCTCACTTTCTTTTGTGGTGTACGAATCTATGGCAGACGGACGCCTACTTTCATCGTCTTTTTCATTTTTTCCTTTTTTTATTGGGTGAAAACATGACATCTTGTCCGGCCTGCAATTTATATTAATATTAAATTTTTATTTGCATTGGCGGAGGACTATTCAAGTAAATAAGTTAAAAATTTGTTAATTGGGAAATCAGTATTTTCGTAAATAATTCTTTCATCAACTCATTTCTATAAATAAAAAATTAATATGAATATAAATTTGTCTTATGTGGCCACTTTCAATTGTCAATCAGCAAATCTTAGATTCACCATGCGTTATAAATATGTTTAAAAAATATATATAATACAAGGAATATCTTAAATATCCAATTTTAAATATATATTTTAATTTTAAAAAAATGTGTCCTTTTAAATATATATATTCTCACATGTTTTATGGTTTGAAATTAATTTTAGTCGATATATTATAATTATTTTTTTTCAAAATTGTACTTTTACGAATTTGAAACAGTTTTTTTGTGTGAATATAAGAAGGTATTACTAGCACTTATGACACGCTTATTTATATTAAAAAAGTGTGTTTTTAAAGTTATAAGAGACTTGCAACTTAATGTTTTGCATTTTGGCTCCATTGTAAGATGCCAAAAAGAAGCTACAAAAACCCACTAGAGTGGCCTTTGAAGACTTTTGAGCCTCTCTCTCTCAGCCTCAGGTCAACAATTAATTATTAGAAGATAAAATTTCTTTTAGGGATTACATATATTACTATTTTTTGGGGTGTTTAGATTAACTTAATATTTCAAATAATAAAAGTCAATTTTTTTTTTTTATCAAATCAACTATTAAAAGAATAAAGGTCCTTTAATATACTCTTACTAACCTATAAATATTTGTGGAAATAATTGAATAAGGAGAGATTGGTTTTTATTAAAAAAAAAGATACATAACACTTTACCCCTCATAAAATTTAAATTTTAAAAATAAAATTTTTGATAAATATTTTATTAAAATATTGACTAAAAGGTAAATATTATGAATTTAATATTTATAAGTAGATGATATCTTTTACGTATTTATAGGAAATATAATACTAAAATTTAGAAAATTTATGAGGTGAAGTATTATTTGATCTAAAATAAAACCAAAAAGTAGAGACCGACGTGGATGAAATGGATTATCATAAGATAGATTTCACAATATTTTTTCATTTTCTCACCATCTTATCTCATTCTTTTCAAAAAACAATAATCACCCCTTTAGAATATGAAATAATACCTCGTCTTGCATATATGAAAATTTAGACATTTTAAATTGTTTTATAAAATTATATTTATAAATCAGATATTTGCAAAAGCAGTAACAATTTAAATTTCTTAAAATGGAAATTTCCTTATTTAACAAAACAGATAGAATCCAAATCCATACATGACAACGACAAAATTTGTTCAAGTGGGTGGCTCTAATTACACATTTCATGGACTCTATGCACTCGGTCACTAAGTTGGCCCAGAAACAAAAGTCAACTTATAAGTCCAATCAAATGATTGTATAAGCTCACCACTGCAATTTTTACATCATTGAAATTGGAAAAGCACTATGAAATATAATTTTTATTATAACAATAAAAATATAATAATCTGCCGCCCCACGTCCCTCTTTCCCAACAAGGAGAGAGCCTCCAACCCAATCTACACGCCACTGGATTTAGCTTTAGTTATCAGGACGAAGCAGATTGATGTCCAAATGGCTGATTCCACACTCCCTCCCACGTTTAATTAGGATTGTTCGATCGCCCAAGAAATGTATATAGCAATTTTTCCCACGCTACTTAAACTCATCCTCAACCCAACTTAATATTTTTTTTTCATTTATGAGGTTGACTTAATTTTTAATCACTTTTGTCTTTCTTATATTTTTTAGGTTATCGTGAATATTTTCGTTTATTTTATATAATTTGAGATTAATTTTATTCGAGTTACTATCGTTACTCTTTTGTAAATATGTATTTTTACAGATTCGAACTTAATTTCGCTCTGTAAATATAAAAGTATATTATCATTTATACTATATTCTTTGGATGGTGTCCTTTTTTTATTTTATTTCACGGTGTAATGCGATATAATTTGAATTTAATTACAATGTTCTAATTTTTTTAAATAATCAATCAACCCACGTATTTTATTTTATTTTAACTTTGACCAAATTATCACTCAAAACTTATTGTATAAAAACCAATTAAAATAAAAACTAAAAAAATTAAGACAAGGAGTAGAATCAGAAGAAGCCAAAAGCAGAAAGAAACTTACCCGTCTCTTAATTTGCAATATCCGCATGACAAATATTAGTCACTCTCTCCTGTTGCAGCATTTTTATATTAAACCAGCAGTGCGGGTATTGCGTTACTCTGCAAATCGGCTTGTTGCATCGGCCATGGAATGGATGCGTAAACTTATCCACTTTCACCCCTTTTAATTACTCATTAAACTAATTAATTAAAACGTGTTTATATGTGTATATATAAAACCTCACAACTGGTAACCCAGAACGGACCCCACCTACCGTCATCACACTGTAGGGATGATTCATTTCAAAATACACATTACTTCCTCATTTTAGTTATTCTGGATCCAAGTATGTGGCAAACACATAATCCTTTTTTATATTAGAAGGATTTTGTTCCATCATCCACGTTATGGCCGAAAGATTAATTTAATTTAATTTGACCTAATATTTTCTCTAAACAATACAAATGATGGCCATGTGTCATCTATCACTAATTTAAGAAACATTAAGAATTATTTTGATTTAGAAAACGAAAGGAGTTTGTGATGATAAAATTGCATACAAATAAATTTTTTATGTGCGGTTAGTTTTATTAAAAAAAGCTTTTCTTAAGTTTTATTTTATTAAGATTTAGTCCGTGTGTTAATAATTTACAAAACTTCTAGACAAATTTCACATCAACAAAGCACAAGAGAGATACTGAATTTGTATGTATGCATACCTTAATTCCTGGCATATACATTTCAAAAATGCAAGGATCTTGACCCAAAACGGACAATATTTATCAGTGGACTGGGTTGTTACAAAATAGTATCAGAGCCATTCCGCATATAACCTTAAATAGTGGTAGAACAAATTTCAACAAAGACACTGAGTCCCAAAGGAGAGGTGTATGTGACATCCTTGAATAAATCCCCTGTTAACAAAATATGAGAGAGATGTTTGAGTTCCAAATGAGAGGTGTATGTGACATTCTTGGATAAATTTCCTGTTAACAAAATATGGGAGAGATGCTGAATTTATAGGTATATATACTTTAGTCCTTGTTAGACACGTTTTAAAACTGTAAGAATCTTGACTTAAAGCGGACAATATTTATGAGTAGACTGAACTGTTACATAATTCAACTTTCTAAAATATATAAATAAATCCTTTTATGCAAAATCAGTTTTCTTATACGGACTAAATTCTATAAAATATTAAATTTTTATATACTTACTCTAAAAAACGTTAATGCCAAACAATTTCTCATGACTTGCATGGGTCAAGCAGTCCATTTTGGCTTAATAATAAAAGTAAGTCAGCAAACTCTTAATGTGAAAGGGGTGACTTGAAACAAAATTATGTGAGTGTATTAAATAATAAAAATGGGCACGTGTGAAATAGTAAATAGTAGATCGTACATGAGGCAGCCGATGACGTGTTACTTTGATCGAGACAGCTTGGACCCCCATGAGCCTTAATGTTGAATCAATTTTTAAAGTGCTTAAAAATCCAATTTAATCCTATTTTTTTCTTATATAGTTGTATATTTGTGTTATATATATAATAATCACGATAAACATGGTAAATAAATATAATTTAATGAATTCATTTACTATATTCTTGATTTATTTGATAATATTTTTTAAGTATATTACCCTCATTTTTCATAAAAAAGAGCATTGTAAAATTTATTTTTTCTTGTGAGTATATATAACTTATTTTCTTTTGAAAGATTGAAATAGTATTGTCAAGAATAGTATTAAATAAATTCCATTCTCATAACTGTAAAATTCATTTGAATCCAATTCAAATTTGGGCATTTTGTCACCAAATTACATATTATATAATTTTAGGGGCCGTTCGGTTGGCCTGTAAAAGCCTGTAACAGATAAAGTTATCTTTGTTATTTGTCCTTATCACGCGTTCGGTACGCGTGTAACAAGGGTAGATAAAATTCTGGGCAGAAGCTTTTATCCGGAGAACACTTATACTGTAACTGGGGGAATAAGCCTAATAAGGCTTATCCCCCTGGATATCTTTTTTTTTTTTTTTTTTTTTTTTCCATTTTTGCCCTCTCCCCTCTCGCGCATAGGGGGCCCGCCGCCGCTCGCGCAGCGGCGGCCCTTGCGCCCAAGCCCCCACCGGGGACTTGCGCGAGCCTGTCGGGGCCCTGCGCAGCTCGCAGGCAGGCCCCCCGCCGGGGACTTGCGCGAGCCCGTTGGGGCCCTGCGCCGCTGGCAGGCAGGCCCCCTGCCGGGGGCCTGCGCGAGCGGGGCAGCTAGCAGGCAGGCCCCTCGCCGGGGGCCTGCGCAAGCGGTGCAGCTCGCAGGTAGGGCCCCCGCCGGGGGCCTGCGCCCCTCGCGCAAGGCCTGCACGAGCGGCGGGTGCCTGCCCGAACAGGCGCCGGCCGGTGTTTGTGCAAGCGGGGGCTCTCTCTCTATGTGTTTTCTTTTTCTTTTTTTTTTTTTAAATAGGGTTATTTTGGGAAAATTTTTTTTTATCCTATTTCTTATCCTGTTGGATAAATATATAACCAAACATATGATAAGGAGTAAAATACTATGCGGGCAGGATAAATTTTATCCTGCCTGCCCTATCAGCCCTTATCCTATCTCCCAAAGCGAATGCCCCCTTAATTGAGAATCACAAACATCGTGTTTTATTTTCTTCATGTCTTTTAACAAAATATTAACTAAAGGTTGTTATGAAAATTAATTTCAATTTTTAAGAATAAATTGATGCCACGAGAAAACTCCAAATATTTTAAAACATGTTTTCCTCCTGAGAAACATTAGGCTGAGTGAGCATTGCTGGTATCTTATACAACTGACCCTTCTCTCTTGTGTGTGTCACCATCCCGGGTGGGCCAGGTCAGGAGGATATACTTCATGGCTATTTCTCTGTAAGACTCTTCTCCTGTGTTCTAACTCCAACTATATATCTCTCCCTTCCATTTTGGCCACGAAGAAAATGTCAGACGAGAGGTAACACGTTTATGAGCTGTCACAGATTACGTTAGGCAATTATCATGGCTCCGCTTCCATCCGACGAGTTACAGAGCCCGCAGGGCCATTCTGCTGGACCGTTTCGGAGTTCTGCTCGCAAGAGACGCCGGATTTCTTCCCAACAGCTCTATACAGAGGTTTTCTGTCTTTCTAATTATATAGATATAGATATCAGTCTTACAGAGCTTTCAAGTATATTGCCTTCTCTTAATTTAGAAGCTTGTCCATTAGCCAAAAAGGAAAAAAAAAAAAAAAAGGAAAAGAAAGGCGAGCATTGCTAATTTTGGGGTGAGACCGGACGGCAATGATCTGATGGGGCAGTTGATCCATTTGAAAGTGAACTGCTTTTTTTTTTCTTCTAGCATTATTATTAATTTTCTGGGCGTCATTTGGAGATTAAACCTCGTGATTTTCATCTTTCAACAATGGAATTTAAGTAGGTAACCAAGGTTTTGGTATTCTTTTTTAACTCTGCTTCCCAGTTTATTTGTAAATGAACAGCGGTTGCTCTGTTTCGAGAAAAAGGAAGAAAGTGAAAATAAAAAAAAATTATTTTTGGGCTTCAACTAAATTTAACCAGCTCTAGTGGTGGATGCAGGAAGGAGAAGACGGGTCTTGTGAAGAAACAAGAGTTTTTAAAGGTTCTTATCTGGGTCTGAAACTTAAAGTTACACCAGAACTTATAAACTCGGTTCTGAAGGCGGAGGCAGAAAGGAAGAAGCAGAGCAGAACAAGAAGTCCAACCAATCACAACACTCATTCCTCTTTGGTTCGAGGCGGCGATTCTCCTGCAAAGGCTGAGGATTTGGGATCTCAGCCGCCCTCTGTGAAGCGCAAAGCGCTCAGCTTCCAGGCAAAGCTGCTCAAATTGGCCACTGGGAGGTATCAACATATAAAAAGAATTTCTCAAATCAAACGCGATTCTGTTCTCTGTTTTCATTTTTTGCGCGTTCAAAAATAGAAATTCAAAAATAATGAAAATACGTCTATTTCTTACCACTTTCTGGAAACAACTTTTTGTTATTTTTTTCATCTTAAACAATTTTCAAAGGTAACTTTCTGTATGTATTTTTTTGAATCCAAAATAGAAAACATCCAAACCAAAAATGGATAATACAAAAAAAACATATTCGTGAATGAATGAGGCCTGTTTTTGCATGAGCAGTGGCTTTCTAGGAACGAAAACCATTTGATGGGGAAATGTTATTATGCCAAGAAGAAGATTGTGTGGGAAATATTGGATGGTGCTCTGAAAAGCAAGATTGAAATGCAATGGTCTGACATTCTCGCAATTAGAGCTGTTGTCATTGATGATCATCCGGGAATTCTAGAAATTGAGGTGAGATATTTAGTAATCATTTTCCTGATTCATCTGCCAAAAATAAGTTCTGCCAAAGTCTTCGGTAATTTTATTTTATTTTGATCTTTTGCAGTTAAAGCAGCCGCCTAAGTTCTTCAAGGAGACTAATCCGCAACCACGAAAGCATACCATTTGGCATCCAACCTCAGACTTCACCGGAGGTCAAGCTCTTAAGTGCAGGTTTTGCATATTCTTCTTTCTTCTCCTCCTCCTTTTTTCCTTTCTTGTTCTCTTTTTTCTGTTTGTATTTGCATTGTATTTGAAAAAGCTATGAGTCACAATTCTTTTGTGAGGAGGGAAAAATAGAGGACATTACTATGGGCTTACCCAGATTTACCTAGATTTGTTTTAAATTTTTTTTTAATTTTTTTGCTTTTAAAAGCAGAAACTCCATCTGCGAGTTGTTATTAAAAACTGTTATTGGGGAGAATAAATAATTTTTATCAAAAAACTAAAAGGTTATTTTGGGAGTAATAGAAATTCAAAAGTGAAAAGTATAAGCATAATTATTTGGAAAATGGAGAAAATATTTTTTTTTTCATGTTCTTTAAGTAATATTACTTGGAATTTTGATTCTTCGTTCTTTTTTTTTTCTTCCACTTGTTCAGGAGACATTTTCTTCAATTTCCTCCAGAATCTCTGAAAAAACACTACCAGCACCTTCTGGAAAGCGACCCTTTCCTCTTTGAACTTAGCCAGAAACCTTTCCCACTTATGAAATCTCCTTACTTCCACACAACTCATGGCATCTCTTTTAATTACAAGTCACCCCCTGTGCTACAAGTCTCTCCCAAACTGCAATACTCTTCTTCACCCATTCTTCCGTCTTCTCTGGTCTTTCCCCCTCCAGCACAAAACCTCGAGCTAACCGTGCAACCCCATGCTGTTCTAGACTCTAATTCACCCATATCAGGTACAAAAATAGTTTCTGTTACTTGGGTTTTCTGAATTCTGGCTTTTAATTTAATATTAAATTGTTAGTTTATCTTTTTACTTTTTTTTTGAGTTGTGCAAAATTAATTGTTTCAGTATTTATGGATTTTTCACCAAGAAATGAGAGTATGAATAGCTGTACCTTTGGACACCAAAATGCAGAGAATTGGAGAACTCTTCAAGGAAACAATGTTGGATATTTTCAAGGGAGAGGAGATGAATTTCAACCTCTGCCACCCTCCATTTGTCCCCTAACACAAGCAGCTAGTGCTGGAATTTATTGTCAAGCAAATGAGATTCATGCTGTACAACCTTCATTGTCGTCTCCAACACTAAATGGTGCAAGATTTCCTCGAGGGGAACAAATTCAAGACCTGACACCCTCAGTTTCTCCTATAGCTGGATCATGCCAGGGAAATAGAATTCATGCCCTGGCAGCCTCATCAATTCCTTCTATGACACAAGACATGGCTGGATTCTCTTGCCAAGGATATCAGATCCCAGGTTACCCAATCCATGATAGTCGCAGCCAAATGATCAAAAACGTAGAAAATCAGTTGTTTGATCACTCAGAACTCAACAGCCATCTGCTTGATGAAGTGTTAATTCGTTCCCTACCTGTGAAAATTTCTGAAGAGAACCAGGTGGTTGATTTGCTGGCATAGAGTAATGGGTATACCTTCTCAGATCAGACGAAGGACTAGCCTGAAGTGGAAAATAGAGGTAGGATGGCTTGGCCGAAGATTAACGAAATCTGGAAAGTAGCAACAGCTGAAGTAGCAGGATTTTTTTTTTTTTTTTTTTTCGAGCACTGGGAATGGTCCTGTACAGTTTAGGATTTTTACCAAGAGGACTTGATTTTGAATAATTTTCTTAATTTTATATGTTATTGCGTAATTAATATTCATATCACAAGCAACACAACACTATTAAATAGATAGTTAAATAAAATTAGAATACTATCTAATCATAAACAATGTTATAAGAATTGTAAATGTTCAATAATTTAATTTATTATGTAATCAAACATATATGGAGAAAAATAGTCTTATACTTACATCTAACAAGAAAAATATATACTAAAAATTTGTAGTAGTAATTTTTTTTTTACAAATTTGCTGTGGTAAATTTTATTTTACAATTAATAATTAAAACTTATACAAAATTAGTTTTTCTATTAAAAAGTAAGACTAAATTACAATCTCTTCGATGAGGAATTGCTTGGATGGTGGGATTTTGTCAGGTCCTATCAAAAATAAATACAATTATTTTTTTTGAATTAAAAAAAATGTACTATATTCTAACCTTTTTGCTATTATCGTAGAATTTATCTTTGTACCGGTGATTTTTCCTTCATACATTATCCAAAAAGAAGGAAATTTTTTTAGAGTTTCTTCCTCTAATAAAGCTGCAGTCAATCAAATTGATAGACGGGTCCCACAAAATCCATTTATTCTTCTGGCGGCGATAGGCAGAAGTACAACTCATCCTCCTTGCCACGTGTCAATCTTCTACAGATTTTGAATCAGGCCAAACGGGGAGGTCATTCAGTTCACGGGCCATTACCTTTCTCCCGATCTCTTTCTCGTGGTAGCAAAATCTATCCCACGCCGGCCAATCCCTTTTCCTTAAAAAAAAATGATTAAGTGGGAGACTTTTTAAGTTGATATTGTTGAAAATTTTACACGTGCGCCTTTTTTTAATTATTATGCGTAACGGGTACACTAGATTGTAACCCACGTAATAATTAATAAAAGTAAAAAATAGTTGTATATATTGTTGAAATATAATTATTTTGATTTTTTCATCTTCTCATAAATTAACCTAGTTATACTTTATTTTTTGTTCATGCTAATTAGACTATAATACAACTCCTTACATGCTTGAAATTTTGGTTGAAATTTTGGTTATAGATATATTAATAACTTCACTTAGTTACTTAAAGTTTACTACATGATAATGTTTATAAACTGCAACTCCTATATGAATAATATAATGGGCAAAAATTATTTTACCTTTTTAAATTTTTTATTTATTTTATTTACTTTCATGTAACATTTACTTTTCTCCCATAATTACTAATACTATTAATCCGTCGTTATATTTATTTTCTAAACTCTCTAATATTAACTATTAGATATTTTAAATATAATAAGTAGAATAGTTAATTGTTATAATTTTAAAAATTTAAGTTAATATATTATAATTGATAATAAATATTATTAAATATGTTTGATTCTAAATATTAAATTAAAATATACTTAAATTTTATAAATTTAATTTAAATTATTTGCATAGCTTAATTAAATAAAAACTTGATAATTATGAATAAAAAATTTAAATTTAATAGAAATTTTGAATAAATAATTTGAATCTAGTTAGGTTTCAATTACATCTTTGAAGAATTTTTACTAAATTCAAATTATTTATTCATAGTTGATATTATTTTTTATTTAGTTATGTTGCATAAATTGCTTGAATTAATTTATAAAAATTTATTATATTTTATTTTAATATTTAAAGTAAAATATATTTAATAATAATATTTATTATTAACTGTAACATATCAAATTAAAATTTAAAAATTTTAACTATTAACTATTTTAAAATATTCAGTATCTACAATTAAAGAGTTTAGTGAATAAATTTAACGATAGATTAATAGTGTTAGTATTCAGGAGATAAATGGTATATTGTAAAGTTCAAGAGGTAAATAAAATAAAGAAAGAAATTCAAGGGGCAAAGTAATTTTTGCCCTAATATAATTTATTATTCTTAATTAATTTTGAATCCATAATTATATTATTGATAGTGTATATGTAGTTATCTAATTAAGAATTATTATTATTTTTCCTTTTTTATGTGGGTTTTTCCTTCAAAATTCCATAAAATAATTCTCTCTCTCTCTCTCTATATATATATATATAAGATTTTTTAATCTATTAAGTGATTTTGGTGATGATTGGGATTAAAGAAGATAAGAGTTTAATAAAGGAAAGGATTGTTTTATAGATGTTTTAAAGATAAGTTATGTTTGTTTTAGAGGTAAGTGTCAATTTATTTGATTTATTTGAGTAGTTGACTTTATTCTTAGTGAGTAGTATAAGTAAGAAATAGCTTGAGGAGAATAGGCAGCCAAGAATTTTTTGTTTGATTTCGACACCTCTGTTAGGTCACAATAGAAGTCTTCGTGGTGAGGGCCAGGTTTTCTGAGCCAATCTTGAAACTTAACGTTATTTTTTTAATCTATATTTCATTTAACAAAATTACCTCACTATTCTTCCTCTAACAATATCTATATATTGATTTAAACTTTACCCTAATATTAAATCTCACTTTCTGTACTGGTAGCTTTTGGGTCATCCCCCAATCTTAAATCAATTATCAGTTTTTTTTCTCTTTCTCTGTTTTCGTTTTCTTCTTCTTCTTTTGAAAAAAAAAAAAAGAAAAATTCTGATTTACTGTCCTAATCTTTGACAATATTTGTACATGCAAATCACCCCTATCCATTCATACAAATCGGATAAGGCTCGGACAAAATCCATAACTGAGTGCAGTTGTTACTTAAAAATTTTATAAACTATCCATGGAAGAAACAAAGACTTGATCCGATCAAGAAAGTGGGAAATGGATAGCAAATTCCTATGCTAACAGAGGAATAATTATAATTGTGTTGCAATGAGTCTAACTAAAGCCATTAATCACGCGGGCTTAAGTAAGCATATCTAGAATATTAGTCAAGAGATTCTGCACGGTTTCAGCTTTTCCGAGTTCTCTATGATCTTCCAACGTGTACAATTGTCGATTTTCCTATGTTAATCTAAATGGTTAATCTCTTTAATGGTGGAAAGAGAGCTTATGGTTTCTGAATCTAGCTTGATTAAAGTCAATGATTGCAAAAGTAGCTTATAGTATTAAAATTAAAGAGGCCATTTGCTCAAGTGACTTGAAGAGTTCACATCAATTAGGAAAGCAACTTATCAAGAATTATTCCATAATCCTATCTTTCTAGGATTATTAATCAGAGGCCCCACCAAGATTTTGTATCTGCATCAGCATGCTCTTGAACCATCACCTTCCAAAATCCAATGCATATTAAATTAATCATCATGTGCAAGGTAATGTGAGTATATATAGGCTACAAATCATTAGTCAAAAAAATTATGTACACGTGACTTAGAATATCGATTGGACGAACCCCACCAAGATCATATTCATTATTATCTCAGAGAAAAAAGAGGGAAAGTGAGACCTTCCAATGACTAGAATTCCTGCAGCAGAAACCCTCCACTAGTAGTTGTGGAATAACTCATCTTGGTGGATAGGCTTGGAAGTCATCAATTAATCTAGAAGTGGCTTTAAAGCTGGCTTGACATCATCATACCTCCACTGAGACTATAATTTAAAATCTATGGTGTACTTCAAAATCTAAAGAATAAAATTAGCTTTGCCATTGATCTACTTCATTAGTTAAAAATTAAACATATTTTGCGTAATTTTAACAATCAAATCATGAATTAGTATTGTTAATAATTAATATTCTCACGAAATAGAAAATTAAAAAGGTGCATTAAGCAATCATATATCAAAGTATTAGGGCCAAAAGTTTCCAGGTTTACAAAAACGGAGGGGAATTAGTGATGGGATTCTAATGATTAGACAAAATCATCAAATGCAATGTACTACCAAAAATAGTCAAAAGAGAGTTGACCGGGTGGATTGACAACACTTTGATTGATCATTTATAAGCAATTATGAGCAATCAATTCCTCGCTTTCTTTCGTGGTGTACGAATTACTGGCATTGTCAGCCGCCTGCAACCATCCACTTTTTTTTTCTTTTTTCTTTTTTTTAAGTGAAACATTATTAGGATAAATTAAATTGTATAAAAACTATACGTTAATCAATAAAAGGGCATGAACTGGGTACTATTATTAATGAATGAATTATTTGATCCAAATTGATTGCTAGATTGAAATTAGTATTTTAATATCTATTAAAAATTAATTTTTTTTAGAAAAATAATTTTTATAAGAGTGGAGAAAGAATTTAATTACTTATATATAAGTTCAGGTATTTCATCGATCAGAGTATTCTTAAATTAAGTCTATACTGTAATTACCCAACAACTTGTAACAGGGTGTATGTAACCTATCGCACAAATACTAATTAACCAAATCACTTAATATGAGTTTGAATCATATATTTAGTCCATTTTTTTATAAAAACAAAATTAAATGAGTAACATAAGCCCAACATGGCCTTTTATGTAGCCACCTTCTATTAATGATAATTATTAGTTTTTTAGTGCATTCAAATGGTTCATATTTGATGTTAGAAATTGATCTAATTGATTATTAGAAAGAATTTTTTTTTGAATTAAATATACTTTTTTGGGGGGTTTGTTTAGATTACTAAATATTCCAAATCAAAAGAGTGAAATATTTTTATTAAATCAAGTTAATGGCAAAAAAGTAAAATCTTTTAATATTATAACAAAAAAATTCTAGAATAAAGAAAACTCACTAACCAAATACACCCTTACTATAACTTGTAATAACTTGTGGAAATAATTGAATAAAGAGAGATTAGTTGTAATCCGTCAAAAAGAAACCAAGAAAGTAGAATTGGACGAGGATGAGGTGGATTAAGATAGGGTTATTAATAAGTTAGATTTTAATCTGAATTTAATTTGAATTTAATCTAAATTTTAGTATTTGAATTCAATTAAAACATTCAATAGATAAAATCCGATTACAAATATTTGTAATTCGAAATAATTAGATTGGATATCGAATTAAGTAATTCGATCTGTTAAAAATCTGAATCTAAATGTTAATAATATTTTTTAATTTAATAATATTGTATAATAGTAATATATAATATTAACAAATACAAAGTTGTGTGGATTAAATTGAGAAAATTAGAAAATTTAGGGATAAATATAATTGATAGAATAGAGTTAAATGACTTAAGTGTGAAAAAACATTATTTTCTTGTCAGATCGGATTTTTATATTAGATTTCAGATAATCTATTAGATTTGGATATGGTTTAATAAACATAAATTCTATAAGATTTCGGACTAGATTTAGATATAAAAATATTAATCAGATTCGAATTTAGCCCATTTGATTCAAATTTGATCCGTTTATGTAAAACCCCAATTTTGGGGAAATTAAAAAAAGAAATTTGGGTGTAATGGAAAGAATTAGGAAATTAGGGGTCAGATTGAAAATGAAGGGGTTAAAAATTGAATGAAATAAAAGTTTGGAAAGTCTGAACAAAATATATTAAAACTTGTCGGGGACCAGATTGGAGGAGAATAAGAGTACAAGGACTAATTTGCAAATTTATGGGAAATAACTCTAGAAACTATCGAAACAAATCCATAATGTTTAATGAGTTAAATTCAAGTAATTAATAGCAAAATTACCCTAAAATTGAATTATAAAGAGAATCGACCAAAGCTAAAGCATGAAATCCCTAACTCAATTTCCATAAAATTTTCATGACATTGTTTTAGTTTCCCTTCTTACGTCCAAGGGTTGTCTGCCATTGTTGAAGGGGGTAAGCTTAAAATTGGCACAATTGATACAGTTTGGAAGCCGATTCAAGGTTCGTAGGGGTTCGCAGGGTGTGTTCAATCATCAACAAGGATTTAATTTCAAGAAATTGCCTAAAATCCTAAGGTAATTTCTCAAAACTTGTTTTTGGGCAACATGGGTCTGAAAGGTTGAGAAACCAGGTCTATTCTAACCTAGTTTCCCTGAAATGGGCTAGGTAGGTTGGTTGGGCCCGCTTAGATGGCATGGGTTGGGTGTTTCAAATAGGCTAGGCCTTGGCCAACGGGCCAAGTCGACAAAGGATACAGGTTCCGAACCTGGGCTAGACTAGATCCGTGAGCAAGATTCAGATACAATTAATTAAAATAAATAAATAAATATAAAATAATAGAAAATATAAAACTGACCGATCAAGGAGTTAATGACCAGTTCATGGCTGGTTTAAGGCAATGTAAGAAAAGTAATAAAATAATCTAATTTGTTCATGGTTGGTTTAAGGAAAAATAGGTCGATTTAGTGAGGAAATTAAAGAATTAGGGTTTTAAGTGGTCGGTTCAACACTTTCATGGCCAGCTCAATGTGTTTTCTGGCCGGTTTAGTGGGTTTAAGCCCGGTTTATGGGGTTTCATGGCTCGTCTATTGTGTTTCATAACCAATTCAGTGGATCTAAGGTTGGTTCAGTGGATTTTATAGCCGGTTCAGTGGGTTTTATGGCCGGTTCAGTGGTTTTAAGGCCAGTTCAGTAGATTTTGTGGCCGATTAGTGGTTTCATGGTTGGTTCAGTGGGTTTAAGGCTACTTTAGTGAGTTCATGGCAGGTTCCAATGAGTTTAAAGTCCAGTTCAGTGATGTTACAATCGGTTCATGGTTAGTTAAACCTTTTACTGACCGATTCTAAACTGGTTTAGTACTTTAATGGTTGGTTTAAAGAAAAATTAGACTGACTTATTATTTTATGAGCCTATTTCAAGACTTTAGTATGTGAGATGTGGTTTATTTGATCAATTCGGGACTTTAAAATTTTCAATATGGGTTGAACATGAAAACCTAAGGTTATTGTAGGATACTAGATGGGAATTTAATTTTAAGTTAATTATGAGTTATATTAATTCCTAAAATAAGGATTTTGTTATTTTTAGATCGACTGTTTGACTCTTGTTGAGCCGTATCGATGACACTCGAAGTTCGTGATTGTTCAGTATTGTGAGTAGTAATATGTATTTATATTATTCATTATTTTTGTACATGCTAAATGTTTAGCTTTACATGAATTGTTTTACAAATTTAGTTATTTTGAAACTTAATTTAGAATTGTTATAAAAACTTACAAGAGACGTATATGTCATTTTTTGTTTGTTTGAAAAGTTCTTGAACTATTGATTTCAATTACTGATATGTTTGAAACATTGAAAACCTATAAACTATTTTTGTTAAACTTTGAAAAATAGTTTTAAGGGAGTATTAAAAGATTAGAACATTGTAACTAACGTAGTAGGTATTAAACTCAGTGCACCTTAGTTTGTATTCCCAAGTAGTAGGGGTAGTGCTAGACTATCATGTGAAGTTGACATGATAGGCCTGTTTATTGATTATCGACAAACTAAGAGGTCGCCATTCTGGTAAATGTGTACCGACATATCATAAGGTTGTCATTTTTTTTTTTGTTCAGTTCTCTGTTACAAACTCCCTAACTTGTATAAGTTGAAAAAAATCTGTTTTATAATAAAAGCTATATGATATATGTCCCTTTTCATGTAAATACATATTATTATTCACTGGGTCGTTAGACTCATCCCTTTACTTTTTAGACTCAAGGTCGGCTCACTGGACTGATTTCACAGCTTGAGTGGAGACCTTGGTTCTTGCTGATTTGATTTATGATTTCTCAGTCAGTTTTTGTTTCCCTTTCAGTTGATGTGTCTATTTTGTCTTAGTAGCTATATGGATCACATGTAGGATTTTCAGATGGTTTGACAATTGTACTTGGTTTGAGTTTATGTTTTAGACTATAAAATATGGTTGGATTTATGGTTTATTTAATGTTGTCTGCGTGTGAAAGGCTTGCAGGGTTAAAGCCTGTTCTAACCCTAACACTGGTCACGAATTTGTCTTCCGGGTCATGACAAAGTTGGTATCAGAGCCATGTTATTTGTGATCATGAGAGCAACATTCTTATGATTATGAGCTGACTATTTTTATAATCGAGAGGCTATAGAAAGACGGTGAGGAGTGATTCTGTTCTCAATTGTAATTCACTCTTGTCCTCATTCTGACTCTTGCCATTTTGTATTTTGAAATCTCTAAATAGATGGACGAATTGTTTGAAAACCTGATTTTGGATTCCGAGCATAAGGAGTCAATGATTCTTGATACACCCCAAGACAGATCACCTGCTCTAGAGTTACAGTTGAATAGATAGCTTTTTATACCAGTTAGAGGATGGGGCAAATTGAAAGATAGAGGAAGAGGTCGTGGGAGGACAACCAACAGAGTAGGATAAGTAGAGCTAGTAGAGCTAGAAAGAGAGACTTGACTTGCTGATAATTCTAACAGGGTGGTCGAGGTAATATAGGGAATGCAGCAGATGATGATTGCGACATGATTGGGATACAACAGACCCTGGTTAGTCTGGTGGAGAAGTTAGTAGGCTAAGAGAGGACCAAAACTCTAAGTAATACCAGTCTTAGAGCACCAGAGGCTGGAGCGAGTTCAATCCCAACGAATCGAGAGGTTTCGCCAGTGACTGTGCAAGAGTTGACACAGAGGAGGCAAAAGGTTCAAACAAAGGTTGGGGCCACACAAGTGGTTTTGGGCAGCACTAGATCAGCCTTGAGAGTTAGGTTCAAGATTTCCTCCAATTCAAGTGACCAACGTTTTTTTGGATGGGAGAGCATTGAGGACTCATAGCACTTCATTGATCAGATGGAGATTATATTTGAGATAATGAAGTGCTCTAGTCGCAAGTGTGTAAAGTTAGTTACCTATGAATTACATGATCTGACACAGTCTTGGTATAAGACTACAGTGTTAGGAGACCTCGAAGGGCAGCATCGATGATATAGAAGGAGTTTGTGACTGCCTTTATGGACTAGTTTTTATCAACAAGTAAGTAGGACCAATTGGCAATAGAGTTTGAGTGTCATCGGCAGACCTTTAGTATGATAGTCCTAGATTATAAGAATCGCTTCAATCATCTGTCCAGATATACTCCACATTTAGTGACTAACAAGCGAGCTAAGATTAAGAGGTTCATCTGGGGATTAGTGGAGTCTCTATTCCAAGTCTTAGCCCGCACACGAGAAGGTTTACATACACTGAGGCTGTGGATGCAGCTCATGCAATAGACGCTAGGGTTTCAAGCAAAAGGCTCTTAAGGAAACTAGGAAGAAGGTTGAGTGCTCCAGATCTTTTAGTGGTGGTCAACATAGTTTTCAGAGTCAATAGGACACTGTTCAGACTAGGCCAACACACTCTGGCATATGTTTGTAGATGTCTCAGCACCAGTTAGCAAGACGAGAAACATGGTACTATCAGAATAGTATAGTTTGGCACCACAGAGTCAAGAGGCTCCGACTTGCCATACTTGTGGGCGTAAGCACTAGGGTGATGTTATAGGGAGAGTGATGCTTGCTATTAGTGTGGTGACCTGGGCACAAGATTAAAAACTATCCATTGATGCAGATTGATGATACTTAGGCAACGTGTCAGTCAAGTAAAACAGCTTCGTCAATTCCTAAGCAATCAGTTCAAGGGCAAGAACAAGGCTCTGGTGGTCAAGACCCAGGCTAGACCAGGAAAGGTTAGGCGCAAGTGTGTTCTTTTACTAAACAAAATACTTAGGAGGCCAACGTGGGGGCGACAGGTATGAAAAATCATATGCCTGTTATGTGTAGATTATGGTGTGAATTTAAATCAACTTACTTGTGTATTTTTATACCGTGATGTGTGATTCAATTTTTTACTATATTAAGAAAACCTTTTATGACCATTCTTGTAAGAAAACCTATCTAGGTTATATGTAAAAATAAGTTTTGTTTTATTAGAGTAGATGATAGAAATACATGGCTAGCCTGCCTATCTGCATATTATGGATTTTAATGTAATTGTGATTATGAATTTTAGTGATAACTGGAGTATCCACTTACCACTGATAGATTGTATCAAGTGAGTATTTAGATGGCACCTTTTGAGGTATCATATTAAATACGTAGAAAAACTCTAATAGAAAGATTTATAATAGAAAAAATTAAATTTTAGAACTAGATTTAGTACATGATACAATGGATGAATTACAATTGACTAGATAGCTAATCTTAGTTGCTTAGAGCAGGTGAAATCTTATATTGATCAATACCGTCAAGGACTTGACTTGCAGTGGGTGACCATATGTTCTTAAGAATTTTACTCTTAAAAGGGTATTATGAGATTTGGAAAGAAAAAAAACTTAGTTTTCGACACTTATTCAAGATATTGGATTAGATCGGTGTGGTGACTTATCAATACTTGAGTTTTTGATGGATTATCCTATATTCCAGTAGTCGTGATTTGAAAATAGTTACTAGATTTGTCGTATGTTTTAGCACTATAAGAGATGCAGGTAGAGGCTAATTGGTCATATGAAGAGGAACCGGTAGCCATTGTTGACTGACATGTTAAGAAACTGAGAATTAAAGAGATAACATCTATGAAGGTGACATGAAGTCGTCACTCAAAAGAGGAAACGACATGGGAATCCAAGGAAATAATGCGTTCGAAGTACTCCCATTTACTTGAAACATAAGGTTAGTTAGCATGCTGATATTTATATTCGAGGACCAAATTTCTTTTAAGGGGGAAGATTGTAAACCCCCCCCCCCCCCAAAAAAAAATATTTGGGGGAAATAAAAAAAAATTGGGCATAATGGAAAGAATCAGGAAATTAAGGGGTTAAAAATTGAATGAAATAAAAGTTTGAGGGGTCTGAACAAAATATATTAAAACTTGCCAGGGACTAGATTGTAGGAGAATTAGAGTACAAGGACTAAATTGCAAATTTATGGGAAATAACTCCAGAAACTTTCAAACAGAGTAATTAATGGTAAAATTAACCTGAAATTGAATTATAAAGAGGATCGACTTAAGCTAAAGCATGAAATCCCCAACTCAATTTCTAGAAAATTTTTGCAAGATTGTTTTAGTTTTCCTCCTTACGTTCGAGGGCCATCCGCCATTATTGAAGGGGGTAAGCTTAAAATTGACACAATTGATACAGTTTGGAAGTTGATTCAAGGTTCGAAAGGGTTTGCAAGGCGTGTTCGATCATCAATAAGGATTTAATTTCAAAAATTGCCAGAAATTCTCAATTAATTTCTCAAAGCTTGTTTTCGAGCAACACAAGTCTGAAGGGTTAAGAAACCCCATTTGCTTTAACCTGGTATCCTTGAAATGGGCCAAGGTAGGTTGGTTGGGTCAGGCTAGATGGCATGGGTTGGGTTTTTTAAATAGGTTGGGCCTTGGTTAATGGGCTAGGCTGACAAAGGATACAGATTCGAACTCGGGCTAGACTAGACTCGTGAGCTGGATCCAAATATAATTAATTAAATTAAATTAAATTAATAAATAAACAAAAAATAGAAAATTGACCGATTCAAGGGGTTAATGATCGGCTCACAACCGGTTCAAGGCAATGTAAGAAAGTTAATAAAAGAATCTAATTTGTTCATGGCCTGTTCAAGGAAAAACTAGCCAGTTCAGTGAGGAAATTAAAGAATTAGGGTTTTAAGTGGTCGGTTCAACACTTTCATGGTTGGTTCAATGTGTTTTCTAGCTAGTTTAGTGGGTTTAAGTTCAGTTCGGCAAGTTTTATAACCGGTTCAGTGTGTTTCATAACTAATTTAGTGGATTTTATAGCCAGTTCAGTGGGTTTAAGGTTGGTTTAGTGGATTTTATGGCCATCTCAATGGGTTTAAGGTCGGTTCAGTGGGTTTTATGGCTAGTTTTCCAATGAGTTTAGGGTTCGGTTCAGTGATATTATGACCAGTTCATGGTTGGTTCAACCTTTTAGTAATCGATGCAAGATCGGTTTATTACTTTAATGGTTGGTTTAAAGGAAAGCTAGACCGGTTTATTATTTTATAAGCTTGGTTCAAGACTTTAGCGCATAAGATGTGATTTATTTGATCAATTTGAGACTTTAAAATTCTTGATATCAGTTGAACATGAAAAACTAAGGTTATAGTAGGGTATTGGATGGAAATTTAACTTTAAGTTAATTATGAGTCATATTAATTCCTAAAATAAAAATTTTATTAATTTTAGATCGACTATTTGACACTTGTTGAGCTGCACAGGTGACACTCAGAGTTTGTGATTCTTCAGTATTGTGAGTTGTAATATGCATTTATACTATTCATTTTTTTTGTATCCTCTAGATGTTTAGCTTTACATCATGTCTTATATATAAAAATAATTTTTTATAAAACTATATTTAAAAAATCAAAAATTTACAAAAATAGAAGCAATTTAAATTTCTTAAAATGGAAATTCCTTATTTACAAAACAGAGAATATCCAAATCCACGTATGACAATGACACAGATGTTCAAGTGGGTGGCTTCACTTGTACATTTCATATACTCTCTGTACCTGGTCACTAAGTTGGCCCTGGAACAAAAGTCAACTTGCAAGTCGAATCAAATCATTATATAAGCTCACCACTTTCGTTTTTATAACATAGAAATTGGAAAGCCCTATAAGGTACAATTTTATAAAAATTAAATAATCAGCCACCCTGCGTCCGGTTGTCAGCAGTGGAAGAGCCTCCGACCCAATTTACTCACTACTGGATTTACCAATAGTTACCGGAATGATAATCAACCAGATTAGTTAAAATTGTATAATATTTACGAAATTTATTTAAAATTATTTATCCAAGTTTTAACTTTTTCCGCTCTGTTAACTTAATCTCTGACTAGTTTAGATCTCTAACATATCCTGGAAAAAGAAAAATGAACCAGATTGATATTGTGTCGGTACCCACATGATGAATTCCACCTCCCTGAGAGCCACTGAGCCAAGCACGCTGGTAGCTGATGCCACTCTCACTCCTTCCTTTGTATGTAGCAATTTTTCCTACTTTGCTAAAAGTCACTCTCAACCCAACTTAATAGTTCTCCAATTATGAGGTTGATTTAATTTTTATTCACTTGTCTCTTTCTATTTTATTTTATTTCATTTCAATTTTATCCAGATTACCACCCATAACTTAGTAATTAAAATTAAGAATTAAAAAAAGATGACGAGGAGGAGAAGAAGAGGAAGCAAAAAGCTAAAAGAAAGCTTAGCCGCCTCTCAATTTGCAATATCCACGTGACAACTTCTATCTCTCCACGTACTGCAGCATTTTATATTAAACCAGAAGTGCAGGTATTGAATCCCTCTGCAAATTGGCTTATTCCATCCGCCATGGATGCGTAAACTTATCCACCTTTCCCCTCTTAATTAATTTAAAACGTGCCTGTATTTGTATATATATAAAACCTCAAAACTGGAACATGGAAATCAGAACAGAGCCCACCTGCTGTCATCTAAACGAATAGGGATGATTCATTTCAAAATACACTTCCCTTCTTCATTGCAGTTGTTCTCAATCCATTTCTTTGATTACGAATTATTTAAATTATTAAATTAAAATTTTAACATAGACTCCATATTATGATAAAATATTCAGATTATTTTCATTTAAACATACAAAGATAAAAAAAAAAAAATATTTAGATTTTCTCTAGACAATACAAATGACGGCCACAACGTCATCTATCACTAATTTAGAAAACATTAAGGATTATTTTGACTTAGAAGAAGAACGGAGTTCGTGAAGACGAATTTGCAAATAAATAGATTTTTGGGTGCGTTTAGTTTTATAAAAAAGTGCTTTTCATAAGTTTTATTTTATTAAACTTTAGTCCTCGTGTCAATAAGTCGACTTTATAAAAATATGAATAAACCCTTCCATGCAAAATGGGTTTTTCTTATACGGATTAAACTCTGTAAAATATTAATTTTTTATATTTTTGCTGTAAAAAACTTTAACGTCAAACAATTTCGCATAACTTGCATGGGTCAAGCAGTCCATTATGGATTAATATCAAAGTAAGTTGACAACCTCTTCCTGAGAAAGGGGTGACATGAAACAGATATATATATATATATATATATATATGAGCATGCGTGAAATAGCAAATTGTAGATTGTACACGATGCAGCCGATGGTACTTTGATCGCAGTTCTTTAATCTTTGTAATTAGTGATGATAAGAAGGTTGACCAATTGTTTAAGTGCTATTATATTTTTCTATATTTAGAAGCAATGAGTTTGAATTTAATTCAACTCAATTATATATATAATTGTGTGCTATAAATATCTTTTTAATTGCTTTTTATTAAAAAATAAAAATTATTATTTTTGTTATTAAATTAATATTCTTTGTTACCTTTTTTCCTAAAAATTTGGATTTATCCCAAAAATATAATAAAAGTAGATGTTGAGAAAGTTGTGTTTAAAATTTTTAATTTTTTTTTTCAATACTAAAAACTAAAAATATGAAGAAGTAAAAATATGATTTTTGGAAAAAAAAGAGCAACAGTTTCGAACCGCATGAGAAGTCATGTTGAATCAATTTCGAAAAGCTAAAAAATCTTTAATCTTATTTTTTGTTTATATACTTGTATATTTGTGTTATATATAAATAACTAACGCAATAATAAGTGATAATTTCTCTTAAAAAAATGGACCCCCACGAACCAAACACCTTTTTATAAGCATGCAAGATTAAATTTCATGTTATAGACGAGAAAAGAACAATTATAAAAATCATGTTTTATCTATTTATGTGTTAACAAATTTATAACTAGGGCTTGTTGTGAAAATTAATTTCTAAAGAATAAATTAATGGCATGGAGGGAAGTCCAAATATTTTAAATGGGAGAGAGAGTCTGGTTAGGATGGCGTGTCATCTCCCAGGTGGACCACGTCAGAAGAGGATATTCCTCAATGCTATCTCCTCAAGATGATCATTAAACTTCGCTCATTTTCTTCGCTTGTCATCTTTTCTAACTCCGACTATTAATCTCCGCTTTATTTTCGCCGCGAAGATAATGTCAGAGGGGAGATAAGATATTATATAAGCTGTCACAGCTTGGTTTGTCAGCCAGTTATCATGGCTCCGTTTTCATCCGACGAGTTGCAGAGCCCACAGGGCGATTCTGCTTCTCCGTTTCAGAGCTTTGCTCGCAAGAGACGCCGGATTTCTTCCCAACAGCTCAATACAGAGGTTCTCTCTCTCTCTCTCTCTATATATATATATATATATATATTACATAGGTATTAGTTTATCTTCTGCGCGTCATGTGGAGATTAAATCTCGTGATTTCATCTTTCAACAATGGAGTTTAAGTGGGAAATCAAGGTTTTGGTAATCTTTTGTAACTTGCTTTGCACTTTCATTTATAAATGAACTGCAGTTGCTCTTTACGAGGAAAAAAAACAGAAAAATAAAAGAAAGATTTTTCATTTATGGGCTTCAACTAAATGTAACTAGCTCTAGTGGTGGATGCAGGAAGACAGGTCTTGTGAAGAAAAAATAGTTCATATAGGTCGTTATCTGGGTTTGGAACTTACCCTCACACAAGAACTTATAGACTCCGTTCTGAAGGAGGAGGCAGAAAGAAAGAAGGATAGCAGAATAAGAAGTCCAACTAATCACAACACTCCTTCCTCTTCGGTTCGAGGCGGCGGTTCTCCGGCAAAGGTTGAGGATTTGAGGTCTCAGCCTCCCACTGGGAAGCGCAAAGCACCCAACTTCCCCGTAAAGCTGCTCAAAATTGGCCACTGGGAGGTTGCAACATATAGACTAACAATTTCTCAAATCAAACAGCGATTCTCTTTTCTGTTCTCAAATCGAACAACTTCTCATTATCTTTTCTTCCAAAAACAATTTTCAAAAATAACTTTACGAATGGTTTTTCTATACAAAATGGAATACAGTTTTAAAAAACAGATCCAAAATAATTAATATTTAAAAAAAGACAAAAAAATTGAAGTATTCGGGAATGAATGACGCCTGTTTTTCCTTTCACAGTGGCATTCTAGGAATGAAAGCGACTTGGTGGGGAAATGTTACTTTGCCAAGAAAAAGTTTGTGTGGGAAATACTGGTAGGTGCATTGAAAAGCAAGATTGAAATGCAATGGTCTGACATTGTGGCAATTAGAGCTACTTTTGTTGAAGATGAACCGGGAACTCTAGAAATTGAGGTGAGATATTTAGTAATCATTGTCCTGTCTTATTTGCAGAAAATAAGGTCTGCCGAAGTCTTTTGTGATCTTTCTTATATTTATCTTTTTGCAGTTAAACCAGCCACCTAATTTCTTCAAGGAGACGAATCCGCGACCAGGGAGGCATACCATTTGGAATCCAACCTCAGACTTCACTGGAGGTCAAGCTCTCAAGTGCAGGTTTCGCTTACTCTTCTTTCTTCTCCTTCTTCTTTTTTGTTTTTCTTGTTATCTTGTTTCTGTTTGTATTTGCATTGTATTTGAAAGAACTATAAGCCGGGCTATTCTTTTGTGAATGAAGGTAAAATGAGGAAATTCATGTTTTTTTTTTTTTTTTTTGCTTTTAGAAACAGAAACTCCATCTGCGAGCTGTATTTAAAAACTATTTCTGGGAAAGCAAATCATGTTTTATCAAAAAGCTAAAAGTTTATTTTGGGATTAATAGCAATTCAAAAATGAAAAGGATGTGAAGATAATATTTTTAGAACTTTTATTGATAATTATCTGCTTTAGAAGTACATAATGAAAGTAGAAAATAAAAGATGCTACGTGACAATAAAGGATGAAGAAAAGATGATGTGTGAATTGATTGTGCTTACCAGCATTTTTCTTTGGGAAATCCAGAAAATAATTTTTTTTCATGTTCTTTAAGTAATATTACTTGGAATTTTGATTCTTCATTCCTTTTCTCTTTCTTTTTCTTTTTTTTTTTTTCTTTTTGTTTAGGAGACATCTGCTTAAATTTCCACCGGGATCTCTGGAAAAACACTACCAGAAGCTTTTAGAAGGCGACTCTTATCTCTTTGAACTTAGCCAAAAACCTTTCCCACTAGTTAAATCTCCTTACTTCCACACAACTCATGGCATCTCTTCTAATGACAAGTCTCCTCCCGTGCTACAACATCCTCCCAAACTGCAATACTCTTCTTCACCCATTCTTCCATCTTCACTAGTCTCTTCTCATCCAGCACAAAACCTCAAGCCAACCATGCAATCCCATGCTGTTCTAGACTATAATTCACCCATATCAGGTAAATATTTTCTGTTACTTGGGTTTTCTGAATTCTGGCTTTCAATTTGATATTAAATTGTTGATTTGTCTTTTTACTTTTTTTGGGTTGTGCAAATAATTTGATTATTTCAGTATTTACAGATTTTTCACCAAGAGATGAGGGTATAAGCAGCTACACCTTGGGGAACCAAAATCCAGAGAATTGGAGCACTCTTGAGGGTAACAATGTTGGATATTTTCGAGGGAGAGGAGATGAACTTCCACCTCTGCCACCCTCCATTTGTCCCCCAGTACAAGCAGCTAGTGCTGGAATTTATTCTCCCCTTCCAGCACAAAACGTGGAGCTAGTCATGCAACCCCATGCTATTCTGGACTCCAATTCTCCCATGTCAGGTACAAAAATAATTTTTGTTACTTGGGCATTCTGACTTCTGGCTTTTAATTTAATGTTAAATTGTTGACTTATCTTTTTTTTTTTTTTTGGGTGTGCAAATATTTTGATTATTTCAGCATTTACAGATTTTTCACCAAGAGATGAGGGTATAAGCAGCTACACCTTGGGGAACCAAAATCCAGAGAATTGGAGCACTCTTGAGGGTAACAATGTTGGATATTTTCAAGGGAGAGGAGATGAACTTCAACCTCTGCCACCCTCCATTTGTCCCCCAGTTCAGGCAGCTAGTGCTGGAATTTATTGTCCCCTTCCAGCACAAAACGTGGAGCTAGCCATGCAACCCCATGCTGTTCTGGACTCCAATTCTCCCATTTCAGGTACAAAAATAATTTTTGTTACTTGGGCATTCTGACTTCTGGCTTTTAATTTAATGTTAAATTGTTGACTTATCTTTTTTTTTTTTTTTTGGGTGTGCAAATATTTTGATTATTTCAGCATTTACAGATTTTTCACCAAGAGATGAGGGTATAAGCAGCTACACCTTGGGGAACCAAAATGCAGAGAATTGGAGCACTCTTGAGGGTATCAATGTTGGATATTTTCAAGGGAGAGGAGATGAACTTCAACCTCTGCCACCCTCCATTTGTCCCCAGTACAAGCAGCTAGTGCTGGAATTTATTGTCCCCTTCCAGCACAAAACGTGGAGCTAGCCATGCAACCCCATGCTGTTCTGGACTCCAATTCTCCCATTTCAGGTACAAAAATAATTTTTGTTACTTGGGCATTCTGACTTCTGGCTTTTAATTTAATGTTAAATTGTTGACTTATCTTTTTTTTTTTTTTGGGTGTGCAAATATTTTGATTATTTCAGCATTTACAGATTTTTCACAAGAGATGAGGGTATAAGCAGCTACACCTTGGGGAACCAAAATGCAGAGAATTGGAGCACTCTTGAGGGTATCAATGTTGGATATTTTCAAGGGAGAGGAGATGAACTTCAACCTCTGCCACCCTCCATTTGTCCCCCAGTACAAGCAGCTAGTGCTGGAATTTATTGTCCCCTTCCAGCACAAAACGTGGAGCTAGCCATGCAACCCCATGCTGTTCTGGACTCCAATTCTCCCATGCCAGGTACAAAAATAATTTTTGTTACTTGGGCATTCTGACTTCTGGCTTTTAATTTAATGTTAAATTGTTGACTTATCTGTTTTTTTTTTTTTTTTTTTTTGGGTATGCAAATATTTTGATTATTTCAGTATTTACAGATTTTTCACCAAGAGATGAGAGTCTAAACAACTACAACTTTGGAAACCAAAATGCAGAGAGTTGGAGAACTCTTTAAGGTAATAATGTTGGGTCTTTTCACGGGAGAGGAGATCAACTTCCACCTCTGCCAACATTATTACCTTAAAGAGTTCTCCAACTCTCTGCAAATGAGATTCAAGCTGTACAACCTTCAATTTCATCTCTAACACTAAATGGTGTCAGATTTCATTGCCAAGGAGAACTGGTTCAAGACCTGACACCCTCAGTTTCTCCTCTAGCCGGATCATGCCAAGAAATAGAATTCATGTCCTCAGAGCCTCATCAATTCCTTCTATGACACAAGACGTGCCTGGATTCTCTTGCCAAGGATATCAATTCCAGGTTACCCAATCCATGATACTCGCAGCCAAATGATCAGAAACATAGAAAATCAGTTGTTTGATCACTCAGAAGTCGGCGCCCATTTGCTTGATGAAGTGTTCATTCGTTCCTTACATGGGAATGTTTCTGAGGAAAACCAGGTCGTTGATATGCTCGCACAGGGTGATGGGTATCCCTTCTCAGGTCAGAAGGACAAGAACGAAGCTGGAAAATATAGGTAGGATGGCTTGGCTAAAGATTAGCAAAGTGTATCATATACTGCCGCTACAACTTCCTACACTTTGCTAATCTTTAGCCAAGCCATCCTACCTATATTTTCCAGCTTCATTCTCGTCCTTCTGACCTGAGAAGGGATACCCATCACCCTGTGCGAGCATATCAACGACGTGGTTCTCCTCAGAAACATTCCCATGTAAGGAACGAATGAACACTTCATCGGCCAAGCCATCCTACCTTTATTATGTATATCTGTTTCAAGTCACTCCTTTCTCAGGAAGAGGTTGTCAACTTACTTTGATATTAATCCATAATGGACTGCTTGACCCATGCAAGTTATGCGAAATTGTTTGACGTTAAAGTTTTTTACAGCAAAAATATAAAAAATTAATATTTTATAGAGCTTAATCCGCATAAGGAAAACCCATTGTGCATGAAAGGGCTTATTCATATTTTTATAAAGTTGACTTATTGACACGAGGACTAAAGCTTAATAAGATAAAACTTATGAAAAGCATTTTTTTTTTTATATAACTAAGCGCACCCAAAAATCTATTTATTTGCAAATTCGTCTTCACGAACTCCGTTCTTCTTCTAAGTCAAAAAAATCCTTAATGTTTTTTTTTAAGTTTTTACTTTCTTTCTTCTATCATCTCGATCTCCATTTTTTTAAAAATTTTTTAGTAGTCCCTTAAACTTCTTATTCTTTCAAATAACTCCTAAATTTTTATATTTAAGTTTCTATAAATTAAAATATTAGAATTTTTTATATTTTACACGAAGTCAAACCCAATCACATGTTAGACCAACATAGTTAAATATGGCATCATTTTTAGGTACATATATATATTAGCTAGAAAGGTACTTATAAAATGATTCAGCAAAAAAAAAAAAAAGCATTAAAATTGAGTAGCATATTGCATTGAGTTAAATGAACCGTTACACCTATTATAGAAGATAAAGATTAATCCTAACTGAACTTTAAATCAGATAAAATCTAATCTAATCCTAATCTAAACATTAAAGGATAATTACATAATTTGAGATTATCGACTCAAATATTGAGATATATTTTTGTTAATGCCAATAAGGGTATAAGATAAAATCTAATATAATCCTAATTTAAACATTAAGTTATGGATATTTGGAGGAGAGGATTATTGGAAAAGGAGAGTAGTATATAAGAAGATTTTTTATTAATTTTTAACTTTTGACTTTATACAAAATGGAAAGACTCACTTCTATTTATACTAGTGATACTTTCACAATGAATAGTTAGGATTGTGCCAACATATTTATCATCTTATGGTTACAAATTCTTCAATCTAGAATTCTCCACCAAAATATCTATCTCATTTCTAAAATATCTAAATATTTTTTTAAGATTATTCTAGATAAAAGGTAGATATTTTCTTAAGATTATTCTAGATAAAAGGTAAATATTTTCTCAGGACTATTCTAAATAAATGTTTCTAGAATTTGGGTTAATGGGTTCTAACATAAATAAAATCTAATATAATCCTAATCTAAACATTAAAGGATAATTACATAATTCAAGATTATACTACAGAGATATATAATATATATACATATAAATTTTTGTTAATTTGAATAAGGGTATAAAATAAAATAAAATCTAATATAATCCTCATAAACATTAAAGGATAATTACATAATTCAAGATTATACTAGTAAAATATTGGGATATATTTTTGTTAATTTGGATAAGGGTAAATTAAGGTTATAATTAAAATATTATGATATATTTACCTATCAAAAATTTTACTTGTTTACAATTAAAACATTACCGGTGTAGGAGATATTATGTTACAGTTTCTCCGGAATATCTTGATGTACCCTTTCTAAAACTATTGCAAACTGACTCTATCATCTTTGAGCTAAATAGACAAGCATTGAAGAGGTAGCATGTGATAATGTCAATCCAAGCCCGGTTCCACAAATTCCTCCCACATCGCAAGACTCATATCCGCCCATTCAACCACCAACCTTAGTCCTTCCCTCCATTGTACATCCAACACAAGCAGCGAGGAACCCCAGATTTCCTTGTCTGGGAGATCAGATTGATGCCCCGCAATCTTCATTTTCTTCAGTTTCTCCTCTAACACAAGGAAGTGATGATGGATTCTCAGGCCAAGTATACCAACCCTGAATTATGCAGTTCAGGAAATGCACATAATCGACAAAAAGAGAGTTATTTGATGCGATCTGGCAAGGACTTGAGTAAATTTTAGTATTGCTTTGCAGTGTTTGCATCCTACAGGAGGCTTTGATGTTCAATGCTTGCATGCTAAGCAAACACGTCCTTTGATGTTGTCCTTAATTCAAACACAATAACTGCTTCAGGAGTTATGCAGTTTGTGTGCACTTGGTAATAGGTAACTTTGAATATAAGGTTCATTTTTGTCGAAGAGATGCTTGAACTACAGGGTTATAGGAGAGGAAGGTTCATGTTACTTAAGCCAATTGATGGTGCTGTTAGCTTGTGTTTCTTCCTATTATATATATTACATGTGATATATACCTAAGATATTGTGTTAATTATTTTAAGTTAATGCATGTGTATAGTATGTGCAGCTTATAGCCAGCTGATTCAAGATTTTGGGTGAGTTGAAGATACGAGGTTTTGAGGAGAGAAAGGTCCTCCAAGCTCATACAGGCTGATTTCACACGGCCCTCTCTGTTTAACAAGGCTGGAGCACACTTCTCTTCATTGCAGATTGCAAGACAATTATTATTTCAGTCATTTTCTTTGTTATTATTATTAATTTCCTTAACTGAGTGATTTATAGGCAAGTTTGCTCTATTTTGGGAGGAATATCAAGATAAGCTTGTAATTTTCAATGTAAAAAAAAAAAAAAATCTAAAGCTTACAAACGGCTACTGCTAGTTGATAACTCCTAATTATTTGTAATTTTTATATAATTTTATGAGGTTTTATAATTGAATTTTAAGAATAACTGGGTCAGGAGGATGACTTTGGTATTATGTGTTAATATTCCATTTTAATAAATATTTTGTAAATTTTGCAAATAAAGGAATTTATGAAAAGTCAAGGGGTAGAAGAGGAATTTTTGTTTGAAGAAATTTAGTCCATTGGAAGCTTTGACTTGAGGAAATCTCAGGAGAGATTTGGGGATTTAGTTTCATATATAGAAGGGGATAAGTGTTGAGTAGTTTGTGATATTTTGTGGTGGGAATAGAATTCCACATTAAAAAATTAGAAGAAGTCAAGTGACTTTATTAGTATGACACATTTCTTTCTATATGTATTAAATTATTAAATGAGTCATTGCATGTGGCCCATATAACTCATATATGTATATTTATATATTAAAGGACTTGGTTAATACCCTTTAAATTATTTTCTTTTCTTTTCCGAATTAATATAAAAAATGGCATAATTATTTTTAAAAATAATTTGACTGTTTGTTAACTACCCAACTATTGGAAGTGACTTTTCAGATTTATAAATATATCTATTCGTACAAGATTTATTATATCTTAAAATATTTTTATTTTCTTCTTCTTTTCAAAATCAGACAAATAATTTTTTGAGATAGTATTCTCACGCTTCAATTCTCCTGTTTACACATTTCTAACATAAGGTGGCTGGCCCGAGACCCACGCCCGCTGTAATAGGTGCAAAGAAGTCTCCGTCAAAAAGTGAGGGAATTCAAGGCTTTCGACTGGATTTTCAACGCTTAAGGCAGATCGAAGACAAGGGAACGACACACATTATGAGATTTCTCCATTTTATTGATTTATTTATTTTATTTTCAGAAGCTTTTGAAATGTTTTTATTTGATAAATTTTTATTTTTATTTTCTTCAAGCGTGAACTAACTTCTATATTTTAGAGTTAAAATGAAACCTAACATATAATTTAGGTTTTTGATTTATTTTTATGATTTTATTAGATTTGTGAATTGTTTATTTAAGTTGTGTTTAATACTCTTTAATTATCCAATTATTGATTAGTTGGAAAAAATAGATTATAATAATTTTAATACTTTGAAAGAAATTTTAGAGTTAAATTTTTGAGGAAGTGATATATTTCTTAGAAAAAAAATTTAGGGTTAAGTTCTTGAAGGAAGTTATCTTTCTTATCATTACATTATTTAAGACGATACATACACTTGTACGTTAAATTTTGGTAACATTAGTGTTGCTACTACTTTTTACATTTGCCTAATCTTCAACCATTTTGTTTTCATTAGAAACTTCATCAAGCATATCTGGGTTAATTGGAGGACTTATTCTGCTCTCCTTCTTCCTTTTGCCTCCTCTAAGGTCTTCCGAACGGAGTCAATAGATGTAATTGTAAGTCTATTAAGTATGTCCCATGGCACATCTTTTTATCTTGTTTTTCATTTAATAGAAAAATTATATTACAATATCTTAAATTTTTATAAATTTAAAAATTAATAGATTTTCACTATAAGAAAAATGGCTACTACCGACACATAAATTGTATCGATAAATACAAATATGTGTCAAAAACTAAGTTTTGGACACACTAAGTGACACAAAGAATTGCGTTAAAAATATAGTTGTTAGAAACAATTTACCAAGGCAAAGTGGCATGCACTGGTAATTTCCAATGCAAGTTGCGTCACAAATTAAAAAATGTTAGAAAACAAATTACCAACTTAATTTTTAAATAATTTTAAATAATTCAAGATTTTTAAATTATTGACACAATTACCGATACAATTGTGCATTGGTAATATATTTTTAATTAATTTAAGATTTTTTAATTACCTACGTATTATTACTGATGCAAAATTGTGTCGGTAATATATTTTCAAATGATTTAAAATTTTATTTTATAAATAATTTAATTTTTTTTAAATTTTATTTATTTTACTTTACCAACGCATCATTGCGTTGATAATATAATTTACTTTATTTTTTAATAATTTTGAACTTTTTTTATTTTTATCTTATTTTACTTTATCGATGCCCCTTGGTTGGTAATATAATATATTTTATTTTTTAATAATTTATGATTTCTTAATTTTTTATTTATTTTTTTGTTGAATTTTTTGAACCCCTAATTTGCATCAGTAACTACAAATTAAATTATTTACTTTTAATTACTTTAATATTTTAATTTTATATTTTATATATTATTTGTTATATTTTTACTATTTTGATGTTTTATTGGCTTTTTTAATATATGTAATTTATTAAAATTTATTCATTAAGATACACAAAAAAATGAAAGAATAAAAATACAATATCTCTAAATATCCAAATTTGAATAAAGCATCTAAATGTCCAAATATCTAAATAAAAATATAAATAAAAGTCATTACAAAAAAAAAAAAATTATTGTAGGGCAAATTCCATGTTTCCCATCTTTGCTTAACCTTCATGATTCCCATTTTGCTTGAATCTTCGTATTTTCCAAATCCTGTAGCGTGAGCAAAAGACAAAATGTCTTGTGAAAAATGAAGATAATAAAGGGTTTTGGAGGAGAATAAAAGGGTCACTTGTAAGCATTTCAAGAATGTAAGAAAAAAATATAACATGTAATTTTAACAAGGAGGAGAAATATACAATAAAATCTATATAAAGCATATAGACAGAGATGGTGAATGTGAACATTACTAACCGGTGAAGTGGCAAAAAAAGCGGTAAGGTGGCACTTTCACAGACAGACAAGCGGAGAGAGGACAAGGAGGGAGCAGGGAGAGGTATCGGGATGGCAAAGGGAGGGAATGGCGAGAGGCAAGAGAAGAGGGGAGAGAAAGATGGAGAAGAATGATTTCGACTGAGAATAGTGGTTTATATATTCAAATTTTCAACGCAACGGCGTCGGTAAATAGGTCAAAAAATTTTGCTTTTTCAATGCATCAATAGGCGTGTTGCCACCCAATTACTGATGCAATATTTCATTACTGACACACATCTTGCATCGGTAAAAAAATAATTTTCAAACTCAATTAAATATTAATATTTACATTGAATTACATTAAATATTAATATTAAAAATACTTTTAGATTTTTAATATAATTTAGTATTTTATTTTATTTTTAAATAATTAAAAAAATTTTAATTATTTTTATTTTACTTTACCGACGCATTTATGCATCGGTAATATAATATATTTTATTTTAATTTTAATTTTATTTTACTTTACCAATGCCCCTTATGTCGGAAATTAAATTATATTTTTTGTTACCCAATTTACGTAAGCAAATTTGCATTGGTAATTTTTATATATTTTAATTTACCAATGCAACATTGCGTTGGTAATTAGATATTTCCTACTGAATTGATTATTAATATTAAATAGTAGTATTAACTATTTTAATTTATATTACATAAAAAATATAAATTTATGTATGCACCATAAAAAAATAAATATATGCATATATACGTGTGTACGCGCGTATATAAATGTGTGTGTATTTATAAGTTATACTATATATACAAGGTATATATTTATATACTTGCATACATACATATGTGTGTAAATACATACATACTCATACTCATATCAATTTCAGTTGATATATATATATATATATATATATGTGCACATATGTATATATTAGTATAAATATGTATGTATCTATTGAAACTAGAGTGATACATACATACATAATTACATATACACACACATATAATATTGTATACTTATATACATATACATATACATCCACATATATATATATATATAGTGTATACTTAGATATATACAGACACACATACATAAACACATATACGTATTTATACTTGCACTGATTTTAATTGATATATATATATATATATACACACATATATGCATATATGCTTATATATCCATATATACATATGTATGCATGTATGTATGTATGCATGTATATAAGTGTATACTATATATGTGTGTGTATGTACATAAATATATCATACATGTATATGTATGTATATAAGTATGCACTATATATATATGTATGAGTATATAAATATACTATACAAGTATTGGTATGTATATATGTATGTATGTATATAAGTATGTACTATATATATGTATAAGTATGTAAATATACTATAGATGTGTATGTATGTATGTATGTAAATATGTGTATGTATTTAAGTGTGTGTGTGTGGTGTAAGTATATCTATACTATATACATACATACATATGTATGTGTATATGTATGCATGCAAGCATGCATGTATATAAGTATACACTATATTTGTGTGTGTATAAATATATAAGATACTATAATGTATATATATTTATTTATGTATGTATATGACGTATTTAAGTAAACTATATATATTTATTACTTATATTTTAATTTCTTCAAAATTACCGATGCAAGTATTATGTGTTGATAAAAATAACTATGAGTTACTATTTTATTTCTTATAAAATTACCGATGCAAGTTTTGCGCCATTAATAATACTACGTCTTTTTTTTTTTCCTGAGAATTATCATTGAAAAATTACGTCGATAATTTTTTCTTATTTTTACTGGCACAATCATGTGCCGGTAAAAAAAGCTATTATTTTTTTATTTCTTAAAAAATTACCGACACAATATTGCATTGGTAATTTTAAATTTTAAATAAATTTAATTTTTTGATATTATCAACATAATTTTGCATCGGTAATTTTAAATTTTAGATATGTTTAATTTTTTGTTATTATCAATGCAATTTTGGGTTGTTAATTGTGTTGGTAATTTTAACTTTTAAATATATTTAATTTTTTGTTGTTACCGATGCAATTTTGCATCGATAAAAAAATATTACTATTTATTTTTTTATTTTGTAAAATTCACCAATGCTTGCTTTACGTCGGTAATTTTCAAAAATATTATTTTCCTTTTTTAATATATTACCGACGATAATGTGTGTCAGTAATAATTTTTTTATGGTTGCTGACAAACTTTTTGCATCGGTAATTTTGATGGAAAGCATTTTCGTGCTTTTTTTTTCTCCGAATCGAATATACAATAAATTTCTGACAAATTGTTGTCAAAAATTACGTCAATAAACCAACCCAATATTTTGCATCAAAAAATTTGTGTCAGAAATCTCTCATTGTCTTGAAGTGTTTAAATTTTGTTTTTTAACTTAGTCAAACCCAATCACATGTTATGTATCATAACTCAGTTCACTAGTAAATATTGCTTTGATTTAGGTTTAGGCTTTTACAGTTTTAAAACGCATCTACTAAGTACTAAGGCGTGCATATATGTAAGCTTAGTATCTCTCATCTGTTTTGTTGATATAGGATTTGTCTAAGGTGTTACATACACCCCATTTAGGACTCAGCATTCTTACTGAAATTTACCCCACTATCGTTTAAAGTTGCACGTAGAGTGACTCTAATACTATTTATAACGACCTGATAACTATTAGCCTGAATAACTTGTTGAACTTGAACCATTGGCAAAAAATGTTTAAGTCCAAGTTATTTCGTAGTAGTCTCCAATCTCTTATATATATCATATTTGATTACTTTCAAAAATCGGCGTAAAACAGGATGTCACGTTATATTTTGCAATATTTAGAAGTGGTGAGTTCCAATTTACCCCAAACTTAAGTATATAATTGTATATTATAAATCTCTTTTTTTCTAT
This sequence comes from Thlaspi arvense, assembly GCA_911865555.2. Lineage (NCBI taxonomy): Eukaryota > Viridiplantae > Streptophyta > Magnoliopsida > Brassicales > Brassicaceae > Thlaspi > Thlaspi arvense. The sequence continues at coordinate 82,632 of CAJVSB020000867.1, forward strand.
TTGTAGTTATAAAAAATATATGTTAATTAGAAAAATAAAAATTAAATTTATTATTATTTTTATAAAAAATTCGGATTTATCCCCAAAATAATAATAAAATAGAAGTTGAAAAGTTGTGACAAAAAAAAAATGATTTTTGGAAAAAATGAGAGGCATTTGAAACCGCATGAGCCGTAATGTTGAATTTATTTTGACAGAGTTGAAAACTCTAATTTGATTCTATTTTTTGTTATATACTTGTATATTTGTAACGGTGTCAAATAGACAAAATCCTATGAAAATAAATTGGCGACATCTTCCTATGAAATGGAAATATAATAAAGTAAATTAACCAAAAACAAAAATATATATATGTATATATATACCCGCGTATATAATAAAAATTGGCATGTGTGAAATTGTAAATTGTAGATTGTATATGCCATAGCCGATGACTTGGTACTTGTATCGTAGTTGATTAACCTTTTTTAAACATTTTTAAATTTTTTTCAATACTAAAACTAAAAATGTGAAAGAACTAAGAATATGGCTTTTGGACAAAATGAGAGTTTGGAACCACATTGACTGTAATGCTGAATTAATTTTTAAACAGCTTAATTAAAAATCCAATTTAATCTTATTTTTTTTTGTTTATATACTTGTATAATTATAACAGGTGGCGAATAGATAAAATCTAAGCACAATTTTTTTAATTCAACTTTAATTTTTGAATTGTGAATGTTATCAATTAATTTTTAAATTTTGGAGGAAAATTTAAAGTTCAAGGGTATTTCTGTCATTATGAGTGTAAACATTATTTTCTAATCTAATTTTAAAATTTTGAATTGTGAAAATGATTCAATTATTTTTTAAAATTTTGGTGGGAAAATTTTAAAAGTTATCCTATTTTATTTTTGTATTTTTGATTTCTACTTTTTTATCAAATAAAAAATTTTCATGTTTTGTGAAGAATAAAAAATTCTTATCGTATATGTGCGCGCGTGAATGTGAAGATAGGAGAGATAAAAGGAGGGAAAAAAAAAGCCGCAATTTTTTGTTATCGGGAGAGAGAGGGAGCCCGCGGTACAGGAGTCCAATTTGAGCAAAACTTCTTTCATTAGTAATTCCTGACTCCCTATCTGATAAGCACATACACTGTCGTAAGGCATTATCGTGATTAAGAAGAGCGCACAGGGCAATGCCGCTGGCGTAAGACGCCGCCTTCCTTCCAAAAACTCTCTGTTACAGGCTCTCTCTCTCTCTCTCTCTCTCTCTCTACACACACACACACGCACACTGGTGGGTTTTACAGAGGTTTCAAGTATGTTGTTATCTTTCAGTTTACAAGCTTGACTGTTCTTCTATTTCTTATTTTTCAATAAGAAATTACAAAATGCATGTTTTCTTTCGAAGTTTTTCTCCGTTTTATCCAAAGAAATGAAGCAAGAAAAAGAAAGATGGTTATGGGATCAGATGGCAGTGGCCTGATGGTGCAGTTCATCCATATAAACGTAAAGTGGGTTTTTTATTTATTTATTTATTTTTTTTTTTATTTAGGCGTCATTTGGAGATGAAGTCTCGTAATTAAATATGGGAATTTGTAGGTTTTATTATTCTTTTTTTTTTTTTTAACTCTCTCCACATCTTCCGCTCCGCCGTTTTCTCCGTGGTAAATGCACGCTTATGTATAGATATATATGCATTAGGGTTCTGTTGTTGTTCTCGCTTTGCATTGGATGCAAGTGAAAGTATTACTTCATTTTTGTCAACATGAAAAAGAAAAGTTAAAAAAGGAAAGGATATGTATATATGCACTTCAAGTAACTTGATTGAGGTGGTACAGGTACGTCCTTTGGGTTTTGAAACCAGTTGTCATTGCTGCGCGTCCATCCGACGGGTTGCAGAGGTCACAGGGCAAGTCCGCTGGCAAGAGACGCGGCCTTTCTACCCGACAACTCGATGCACACGTTTCTCTCTCTATCTATCGATTTATATATAGGTGTTCTTCTTTTGAATAAGAAATTACAAAATGCAAGTTTTTCGCGGGTGCAGGAAGAAGAAAACTGTTCTTGTGAAGTGAAAAACGTTCCGGAAGGAGAAGACAAGTATTCTGAACTTACCATGGCTCCGCTGAGACCAGAGAGTTCTGCCGGCGGGAGATCCTGCCTTTCTTCCCAACAACTCAATTTACAGGTCCTTTCTTTCTCTCACTATCTATATATACATATATGTATGTCGTACATGGGTTTTACACAGGTATGTGTGTGTGTGTGTGCGTGTGTGTGTGTGTGGGCTTCAAGTAACAATTGAGGTGGTGCAGGAAGGAGAAAGAATCGTTCCAAAAGGTCCTCTGGGTTTGAAACTTACAATTACACCAGATTTTATAGACGAGGTTCAGAAGGCCCTTGACAAGGCAGCAGCGGAGAAGAAAAATACAAGTTGTGCTTCAACTTCTGGCGTTTTGGCAAGGACAGAAGATTCCCAACCCATGTCTGCAATGCTCAAAACTTCCAAATTCCCTGCAAAGTTACTTAAAATTGGTGCTTGGGAGGTATCAAACCTTTAACGCTCATCAAATTTTCACGCAATCAAGTTTGTTCGACGCCGTTCTTGAAAACTAGTCTCAAGAAGCTTTCAGAAAAGCAAATTTATTTTCGAATATCGTAAATTAGGATATTTTTATATTTTTTCATTTTTTTCGGCAACATTGAAAACACTGTTACTTCTTGGTAAAATGAAAACCCATTATCAAACATATTTCTATTTTCCCTTTTCAGGATTTTTGAAAACAAAAATAAAAGAGTAAACAGCAACGTTGATAACACGCAAATTTGTATTGCGTTGTTCCGTTTTCTCAATGTATTTTTGGATTATCTTTTTATCATTCTTTTTTAGGAGCAAAAATAGTTACCAAGAAATTCAAAAACCAGATTTTCTTTTACAAACAAAAAACAGTTTTTTTTTTTTAATAAAATGGAAAAGCCAATAAACATATGATAAGGAGCAGTGATTATTACTTGGAATATGTATTTTGCAGAGGCATTCTACAAATGGAGAAGATTTGAGGGCGAAATTTTACTACGAAAAAAGGAAGATGGTCTGGGAAATCTTAGAAGGAACTTTGAAAAATAGGATAGAAATTGTGTGGAATAATATTCTAGCCATCAGATCAGCTACCGACTCTGAGAGTCAACTTGGAATTTTAGAAATTGAGGTTTGAAATTTTTTCTACTGAGTTGGTTTTTACAATTATATGATTAATTATTTTATTCTATTTTATTTTTTTCAGTTAAACCACCCACCTTCCTTCTTTTGGAAGCTGCCACGAGAGCGCACGATTTGGTATTCGGCCTCAGACTTCACTGGTGGTGAAGCTCTAAAGTGCAGGTTTCACAATCACCCCCCCCCCCACCCCTTTTCTCTCTCTGTCTCTTTGTGAAGCTCTAAAGTGTAGGTTTCACAATCATCCTTCTCTCTCTCTCTGTCTCTGTGGGTTGATTAATACCTAAATCGTCTAATTTCTAAATTCTTTTCCGTCAAGAAAGTTTTAATTATTTAATAGCATAAAAGGAATGCACATGGTTTGCCTCTAAAGAAGTAAACCACTCTGATAAATTGTCCTATTTGGATAAATCATGCAAATTGCGGAGTCAAATATGTCATAATTTATACTATAAATACCAAATAAAATTTTTGAGTAAACTATAAGGACCGTTTTGTTTTCCCCTTTTTGTTTTTGTTTTCCATAATTTTTGGAAGCATGTTTTCATGTCCTTTAAACTGACGAAGTGTATTGCATTATATTTCTTTTTCAAAAACCAAGAAAATGTTATTGTCTCATATTCTCTATGAAGTGCATCTCACCTGTATTGCATTACCTTTTCTTTTTTGGTAGGAGACATTATGTTACATTTTCTCCGGGACTTCTTGATGTGCACTTTCCGAAACTTTTGCTATCCGACTCTCGTATCCTTGAGCTAAGTAGGAAATCATTCCCACAAATGGAATCCCCTTACTTCCACTTAGCTACTTCTGGCATTAACGATAATGTCAATCCACGCCCAATCCTACAAATTCCTCCCTCATCGCACTACTCACGTTTACCCGTTCATCCACCAACTTTAGTGTCTCCCTTTCCGCTTCACAACTTGGAGCCAGCATCTATGCAACTAGATGCCAATTTGGACTCAAATTTACAAGTATCAGGTAAAAAAAGTAACTTATAACACGTGCATTTTTTTTAAGTTCTAACTTTTAATCCTCGTTAAATAGCTGACTCAAGCTTTATATATGTTTATGGAATGTTTGGTTCATATATAAACATTTTTGGGTTTCAAACTTTTCTGTATGATGTGGCAAAGATGTATGATTTCATTGTATAATTTGATTTGTAATTCTTTTAAATTTTATAATGTGAAGTATTTTAGTTATGTTTTATTCAAAAACTTCAGAAAAAATCAACTTTTAAATGTTTTCAAAAAATTTTTTAATAATGTTGTACCAAAATGTTGCATTGACTTTTTTGTTTTTGTTTATGAATATATTTTGGCTCAGTATTTACAGGCTTGTCACGAGGTGATCAGAATCCAAATAGCTATACCTTTGGAAACCAAAATACAGAAAATTGGAGTACTGTTCCAGAAAGCACTATGAGATGTTTTTGTGGGGAGGAAATCAGATTCGGGCCATGCCGCCCTCCATAGTGTCTCGAACACAAGCAGCCATGAACCCTAGATTTCCTCGTCTGGGAGATCAGTATCAAGCCCAACCTTCATTTTCTTCTCTAACACAAACATGGGCTAGATGTCCTTACCAAGAAGATCAAAGCCAAGCCACGATCCGAGCCTCATCAGTTTCTTATCCGGTACAGGTGGATAGTGGATTTTCTTATCAAGGAAATCAAATTCAGGCCTTCACGCCATCTCTTTCTTCCAGTGCTGGATTTTCTTGTCAAGGAAATAAAACTCATGCCTGCAGGACGCCCTCACCAATTTCTTCTGTAACACTAGGCAATGATGGATTCGCTTGCCAAAAAAATCAAATTTACACTGGGGCTCTCTCATCACCTTCTCCTCTAAGACAAGGAAATTATGGATTCTTTGGCCAAGGATACCAACCTCCGAATTCTGAAATTCATGCCCTGATGACAGCCTCGTCAATTTCTTCTATGACACAAGCAGTGGCTGGATTTTCTTGCCAGGGATGTCAAATCCCAGGTTACACAATCCAGGATCCTCTCAGCGAAATACTCAAAAACGTGGAAAATCATTTGTTTGATGACTCAGAACTCAACATCCTTATGCTTGATGAAGTGTTCACTCCTTCCCTGCCTGTGGAGGTTTCCGAGGAGAACCAGTTGTTTGATATGCTGGCACAGAGTGATGGGTATGCCTTCTCAGATCAGAAGAAGGACGACCATGAAGCTGGAAAATAGAGGTACGTAAGATGGCTTGACTGAAGATTAGCCAAATGTAAGAAGGAATAGGGGCAACAGCAGTAGTAGGAATTTTTTAATTTTCCTCTATTTTCAAGCAATTAAGGAAGTCTGCAATTAAGAAATTGCTCTACACTCACAGCCAAATAGTCAATGATACTGGGGATTAGTTGCATGTCTGTATGATTTATATGCATGTCTGTATCAATAGATGTATATATGCATCAAGTTGAAGTCAAATAAACCAAAAGTGAATCTATAGCGGTCCATTTAACTAGCAAAAGAATTTTCAAATAATCGTTAAAAAAAAAATGAAATGAAAAACGACCTGGTTATGTAGTTGATCCAATATGTCTGCATTGGTGCCTAGATCATGAATTTATGATGCAATTATGATGACCCTTTTTTGTTTAATTTTATGAAGTGCAAATGTTTCCAACGAATCTTCACATTCTAAAAGCGCATACATTTGGAGAACAAGCCTAAAGAATTTGGACCAAATTGTTTGAAAATGTCACCGTAATGGAATGGGTATGCTTATATGTATGAGTTGCTGTCATATTGCATGCAACTGCTTGTTTATATTCAACTATCCCTCACATGAGAATATTTATAATTGGAGCCAATAATTAGGGCTTGTTGGAATGACAAAATGCTTTTCATGACTTTGACCTTGGCATCAACTGAGGAAAGAGTGGCATATTCATATATATAATATTTAAGTGAGTGTATTTTCTGGAGAAGATAAATTCACCATATGTAGCTATATACATATGATGCAAATGCACATGCACTGGTGGCTACGCGTGGCTACTTGCATATCCCACCCAACAAGATGAATCTCTGAGGAAGTTGTCTGTCTTTAGGAACCCCTTCAGCTTTAGAAATTGGCTAATTGGATAAGTTTGTGTTTTATGTAGAAGATCAGTATATATTTTAACCTATTCAGTAAGTTTTCTGACTTTACTAATGATTATTAACAAGTTCCTTATGGTTTGGGATTTAATAAGTTCCTTATGGATGCACTATTAGCTGGAGAGCATCATTCTTGCTATAGAGTTGACTTCATCGTTGTTGCTGTTTGTTTTCTAGAGCATAAACATTGTTTGCTAAAGGCAAAAGACAACAAGACATAGCTGTATTACTAAAAATTCACAGGCCCCTATTGACAATCCCACTAATGTAGTGTCCTTAACATGAATATTGCCCTTTGATCTTTCTAAATATGTCCCTGTAATCCAATCAAAGTACTAATATTTTGCTTAAGCAACATAGATTTAAGCTAGAGCTGGAGGTACTGAGAGCATGGATTAGGCTTCAATGGTCATGAAAATGTGTACAATGTGTGGGCTCACCATCATGGCTATGGAGTGACTTAGTGGATGAGATGCCTGGTGAAATTTCTTTCCATGTTTAGCTCTATTCTTGTGCCAGATTATTAATTATACTAAACAAGAGAGTGAAAAAAGTGAGCATGACTTCAATGTAAGAGCAGTTAAAAGTTTTGAAATAAGAGAAAAGAAGAAAACTGTTATTAGCTAACATGGGAGGGACAACCACATATTCTAGCGTTTTTTGACCACCTTAGGTTGTTTATTTTATTCTGTAGTAGCTCATGCACCTTCTCTGTCTCTCTTCTGTGCACTGCTCGTCAATGAGAGAAGGAGATCATCTAAGTGCAAAGGTAAGGGCCACTTTTTGTGCTTGACTGGAGCTATTTTTTAATTTAAAGCAATATAGTTTAATCTGCTGATATCATAATGATCTTACAAGTGGCACTCCAGAAGGCCAAATGCATGTGCACACACAGGGACTGACATGCACCTAACCACGTATAGATTTTATATGTGTGCATTAAATATGCATTTATTCCTACATTCCAAAACGCTAATTTATTTCTTTGAGCATCAATTACTGTGTTCCTGCTGCGACTAAAGGTCATAGCACAACCTTCATTTTTGCCATGGGATTCTTGAAAATGGTTGCTAGTTTCTGACCTTAAATTAATCTTTCTTTTAGCGGGCAACAATCAGGGTTGATGGTGAATTTGCAATTGGCATGCCATAGCAAATTTTATTTTATTCTATTTTATTTTTCTAATTTCTTTCCTTAAAAGTAAGCAATTTTCCGAAATATAAATTGAAAAACATAAACATTATCAGATGCAACCTTCTAACTCCTTTTTTGTTGCAAAAACAGGTCACAACATCAAAATAAGGCTGCTGCAATGGCTGTTCTTCATGCTCGCTTGGACCAGCTTGAGATGGCTCACCGGGCTCAGTTGAATGCACAACATAAGCAACCTCTAACAGAAATTAGTTGGGGCAACCAGATACGAACTTATGTGCACCATGCATGCAAGGAGAATTATATTTTCATAATTTAGTAGAAACTGGATTGTGCATCTTTACATTCTCATTATCATTGCAGCCCTACTGCATGGTTAAGGATCTTCGAACCAACTATGAGGTTTCCATAGTTACATAGTGAGCTTTTTAGCAGCAGCCTTGGATAAAGATGAAGACAGCTGGTGAGTCTTTAGCAAAAGTTACGTTGGCTGCTTCTCATTAGTGGAGTCTCATTGGCTACCTTAGATGAAGATGATGACGACTTGTAAGAGTTTCAATAAAACTCTCCATAACAGGGTATAAAAGCTGCACCTTTGAAGAATAACAAATAAACGATTTTGGTGGACGCTGGTCCTTTTCTTCTAAACATGTCTGGTGTTTGTCTAGAGAGAATATTGATAAAGCCTTCTCTTTGCAGAGACAGCAGCATTTGTATTTAATTTATTTTTTTATTAAATATAAAAATTTTTGGTTGTGAGAGGAACATTTATTCTTTCCACAGATCCCTCTTTGATGGGCACCTGCGTTACTTTTGTTTTAAAATTTCATTTGGTGCAATGCATTGTAGTTCGTCATGCTTGAGTATTTAAGTTTCTATGTAGTTCATCATTACTGAGGAAAGATGCAATCTATTCCCTTTTTGATAATATAAAACTAGAATATGCTTTGTAGGTTCATTAGAATAAAAAAACAGGACACAATTTCTGAAAACAGACTTTCATTTATGTGAAATGAGAAAAGAACCTGTTGCAATCGTGAAAACTGATTTTTCATTTTTGAAAAATTATACAAAATATTAGAAGTCTATTCTCGAACATTTCCTACACTTTTCTTTATAAAATGCAGTTTCGGTGTTCCGTCATTAGTACTTAGAAAAGCATACAAAATTCCCATTTGCATGGATATTGACCTTTTTCCAGTTGAAGATAAAATCTAAGACTTGAAAATACGTTTTCCACACCTCAACATAACATGTACTCACTTTCCTCTAGCAGTTTGTTGTCCTTGGTCAATTCACAAATGATCACATCAGATGGTACTGAAACCTAAAGTTCCACAAAAGGCAATTATTTTGCGTACTTCCATGACAGAAAATGAAAAAAATAGAAACTCTCAAGTATATTCAATTAGATGTGTGTCGAACTACATGAACAAGATGAAAAGTACCATCTACATGTACTAAATATAAGTAAGCTCAAACAACCCCCTATTATCTTGATATTCCTCTCACCATAAAACAAAATTGAGTAACCAAATTGCATATATGTCATGCAATCCACAATCAAGAGAAGTGTATTCCAGCCCTGTTAAACAGAGACAGTACGTGCATGAAATCAGCCTGTGTGAGCTTGGAGGACCTCTTCTCCTCAAAACCTCCTTGCTTCAACACACCCAAAACCTTGTCCTTAAATTCAGACCCTCTTGTGTCCCCATCCTCCATCTCCATCTCTTCTTCATCTGCTCCATCATCAATCTCCATACTCGTGTCTTCACCAGTGTCTCCCAAAGCCGAAACATCCATTGTCATTTCAGTGTCTTCTGATGCTCCATTCTCTGGGAGTTGCAATGCTCGCAATGTTTTATAGTTCTTCTCCAGCAATGACAGAACAGATTTCTGCCTAAAAATTGAACCCAGTGTCTTGTTCTTCCTATTGAAGCATATTCGGACCAAACCATCCCATTCTTTAAAATTCACTGAAGGCTGTGGCTTCCTAGGCTCTATTCTTACTACAGAGGAATCAACCTTGGTGGAGGCCGGAAGTTGTTCTTCCCCACTTTAAGTAAATGGGAAACACGGGACAGAAGCTGGGTGTTTACAGAAAGGCGACAGTACAGAGTGTCACCAGGCTGAGCAACTAGTCGCATGGCAAATTCCCTCTGGAACATTATCACTGCACACCTGAATAAAGGTCGATGGGCCAACAGTTTGAAAGTTAAAGGAGAAGAGATCTGATAAGGAATATTTGCCACACAGATGTCAAAGTATGGAAGATCGCACTTGAGAACATCTCCCTGGATAACCTGCAAAACATTGTCATGGGAAGGATGAACTTCACCTGGGTGAAAATTGTAAAGCAACAAAAGCAAGGTCATAATGATCATGCATAAATGTTGTTAAATGATGTTAGAAAGCTCAAAATTTGCTATCGACATCCCATCATTAATCCTGTAGCAGGAAAACCCATTTCCTACTTGAAGTTGCTTCAAAAGCTATAAAGATGCTATTTACAATCAACCAGTAGTATACTAAAAATATCGTGCATGATTTATCAGTCAAAATTCAAGTGAACAATTGAATATCCATATCAAAGGCTTCAATTTCCAAATGCAACTGAACCTCCAAATCCAACTATCTGCCACTAGAACAACTTAGTTCACTAAAAAGAGTGTACCTACTATCTCTAAGTATAGCTTCCAAAGCTAACTTCAACAAGTGCATACATGGAAATAAAAGTACCAACAGTTTTATGAAAATGCGGCTAAGGTGTCAGCTCAGATTTTGCAGAGATATCTTCACTTGAAGAACTCTTCCAATCCCTTTTGAAATGTGACGTTTCTATTTGTTTCAGCTGTGAGGTTATTTCAGAATTCTTTCATCTGAGTTTTAGCAATTTTTGTTTCTTTGCCATTATTGTGTTCAACTATTCATTGTGCATTGAGACTCAACAAGTTCCACTTTTTTTATCCCCTCATTTCATTTAATCACACACACGCGCGCGCATGCGCGCGCAATCACAGCCAGGTGCCCAATCCCATCTGGGTTTCAGTAACAAGTCTATTTGCTGGTTTTTTTTATACACTCATGTCATCGAGCATTTGCTGTCTTCACTAATCGAACTTCAATAGTTTTTCATTTTTCTCATCCTCTTCATGTAGAGGTGCTATATATGCACATAAATTTATCCTAACTAATATGTAAAATTTCAGGGGTTCCTAGGTCACCTGGCTTCTTGGACTAACCAGTTCAGCTTTCAGCCTGAAGGGCCAAAAGCGAAAGATGGAATACTGCAAACAGAATTAAGCCCAGAAAACCTCAACATTCTAGCTTCTAGTATTTTCCTTTTGGATTAAAGAAGAAAACATAATTCAAAAAAGCCAAGCAACAAAACAGCCCCACAATGGGGTAAGCTCTCTGTTTAGGTATCTTTTTTTGTGGCTTAGTGGTATTTTGAAGTCCATTGTGATGTTTTTTATGATTTTGATATGATCACCAGGTCAAAGACGATTTATTTGCTACTATTCTAATTTGAGGATCTAATGCTTGCAACATTTATAAAATCCTGAAAATTTTCTCATAATATAAGGGTTTTTTCCTCGGTTTTAGAATTTTGTAATTTATTGCTGCCCAAGATTCGCAGAAGTACTAGTATGATGGCAGTTGGCTACATGACTCAAATAAAAATTTCAAATATTGTTAGCCACTTTCATCCTCCTTGTATGATGAAAGAAGAAAAAGTCATTGCTAATGAAGTGAAGTTTTGTTTTCTAAAACTCCAATTTGCAAGTTTAGTTGTTCCGCGGTTGGGTTTAGTAGCAAATATCGATGTAACTTAAGCTGCAGAATTCAAGGTTTCCTTACATTCAATAGGAAATATGTCCATTTTGTCCAAAATCACAAATTCAATTATGGTAGCAGATAAATTTAGTCTTCTAAGAAAATATGGGAACAGAAAACTAAGTAAATTACATGTAATATGTCAGTGGATTCCCATGAATGGAAGCTGAACCACAAGTAATGCGTTAAAAAAATTGGCATTCATCTTACAAAATAAGATTACCTTGAGGCGGTTAGAGAAAGGGGTGCCCTGGAAGCGGCGTTGCAGCTCGAGGACCATGCGAGGATCGAGCTCGATGGCGATGACAGACTTCCCGGCCTCCAGAAGCTTCTTCGTGAGGTTACCAGTTCCGGGACCAATCTCGAGGATGACATCGGTGCTCTTGATTCCAGATTTCTGGACGATGGTGTCGATAAGAAGAGGGTTTCTCAAAATATGCTGTCCCTTAGACTTGTGGAATGGTATACCCCCCTGGTAATGCGGGTTCGCTGCCGCTGTCTCTCCGCCGCGGCGGGGCCTCTCCTTCTTGATCTTCCCTCCCGCCATGGTCGAACCTCTGCACCAAGAGGCGATAGTTGAGAAGAGAGATGGCGTATAATCCGGTAACAAAAAAATATAATACTGAACCGTATAGATCAATAGCTGAAGACATGTGATGGTCGACGACGGAGGAGGCTGAGAAGGTTGCGGGTTCAGAGGTGTGAAAGCAGACGGCTTCGGATAATGAGTGGGAAAAGTGAGCTGACAAAAGACCTAGGACTGTGGCATCATTTTATTTAAGTTGAAGGGTATTTTTGGAATTCAATAAAATAGAATCAACGCCTTAACGGCGAATCCGAGTCCTGGAGCTCCCGATATCTTTCTCCCTCTCCCGCTCGTATTGGTTCCCACCGAACCCTAGCTGGATCTGTAAAGCCAGCTGAGACCAAAGAGGTAATTCTGTTGCATTGTGCGGGAAAATTTTCGAATTTGCACGCTGTTTTCCATTCGCCGGCAATCTTCATTACCGACAAGAGCAAAACAAAAGGTTACACGCTGTTCTCTTCGTTCTTTTTCGTTAATGGCATAATTTCCTCAATCTATGTATTTTTTTTTTTTGGTGCATTTTATGTCTTCGGTAGTTCAAATCCTCATGCCCTACAGTCTTAGAAGAGATAATTCGTTTACTGATTGCAGTCGACGAGTGATCCGGAATATCAGAACAAGAACTGGGGGGCGAATTTCTTGACGGAAATGGAATCTTCTTCGTTGATCACTCCAGAAGATGTTTTGGAGAGTTTGATGAATGATGGTACCATCGATGCCATGAGACTGAAGATTATCAATCAGCTCAAAGCTAATGTAAGTGTCTTCTGAGCTTGAGTATATGAAATAATCTAAGGCTGTCTAAGGTTTCTTTGGATTGTGTTGTTAGGCTGATGGTAATTTGGTTGTTGGTGAATGTGTTTTTGTTATGTCTTTACAATATTACTATGTCTGAATTGACATAGATAAACGGACCCTGTTTGCATAGCTTTGGCTACCAACTTCATCAAATTCCGTATAGAGGAATAGTGGCATGGATTAAATAACAAAGAAATAAGCAGGGGAATAGGGCAGGGGAGGGGGAATAGAAAAATCAAATTTCTATTCTTTTCTTTGAATTTCATTCACTTGATTGCAACCAACTTATCTAGACTTGAAGCATTTCCATTGAAGCTATCAAGGTTTATACGATCTAAAACTATTGGTTATCCACATTAATCAGCTGAAGTTGAATACTATCTAATTTGTTGATGCTTCAGAAAAGGAATCCTATCCAAGTTGTCGATAGTATTCCCACCATACCCATTTTTATCAAGCTGAATTGGTTAAAAATATTGCAATACTGGGAAGATGTTGGATTCCATCTCTTGAGAATTTTATGCCTCAAACTAAAATAATTTGAAATTTCTAGTTCCAAGTCTTCCTTGCTCAATATTAGGCCTGTTCAGATTGCAAAACTGTTGGCAGACAGATATGTCACATTGCTTAAAGCTTACCTGCCTGTTTAAAGCTTTAAGTTGAGCATGCCATGATGTTGTTAGGATCTCAATATAAGTTCACTTTTTAAAGTGAAGCTTGACCAAACAGTTAAATTCAGGTCTAATTTATCTGTGGTATTAAGTTCCTCTCATATTTTGGTTACTTAGTTGCCTAATTGATGTTGACTGCAGTTCAATATGGTTTGGCAAAGGTTTTAAGATATTTATCTCTGGAGTTCTAGTCACTTATTTTTCATACCCATCGCTAGTTTTCCATTGCTCCAGCTCCTGCTCTATTTTGATTTCCATTGGACCAGTCAACCAAATTTAAAAGCATCATAAAGAAGGATCATGTGATGCTGTTATTCTCTCTAAATTATAATCTATTAAAAATGGAAAAAGTGGTTCAAATGGAAACGGTTCTAAAATATATGTTTTCATCTCTCTCTCTCTCTCTCTCTTCTTTTTTATTTTTCTTGCAGGAAGAGCTTAAGAATACCACCATTAAAATGGCAGAACAAAGTAAAGTTCTTAACACTCCTGGAGCAGAAAAGCAGACAAAAAGAGAGTTGTTTGATGCACTCCGGCAAGAACTTGAGTAAGTTTCGGTATTACTTTGCAGTGTTTGCTTCATACAGGAGAGGAGAAATAATATTTCACAGGCTTTGATGTTTGATGCCTGCATGATAAACAAACACATCCTTTTATATTGTCTTTAGTTCAAACACATGAAACTGCTTCAGGAGTTTATGTAGGTTGTGTGCACTAGGTGATACGTGACTGTGAATATAAGGTTTAGGTTTGTTGAAGAGATGCTTACAATACAGGCATATAGAAAGAGAGGTACGCTCGTGTACTTAAGAAAATTGATGGTGCTCTTAGCTTGTGTTTTTTTCCTATCATAAGCATAGTTTATATATGATATATACCAGAAAGTGTAGTTATATTCAATGGGATCTTGTACATTTTTATGGGACTGTAATTAGTCGTGCTCGCTAATGAATCAACATGTTCCTAATAATATTTTTAAGATGAAGTAACAGGGAAACAAATCTCCTTCTGAAATTAAAAAAGAAAGTTAAATAGAATTGCTAACCCTCACGGCCTAACTGTGGTGGAAACTGCATTATACACAACCCAAAATACAAACGACAAAGTGTTAGTAAAACATGCAAAGATTTTATGGTAGGTGCTTCATTAAACTAATTTCATTTGCTGATTCATGGTAAGTGCTTTACTTTGTTAACTTCTTGTGATATATTTTGGTGTCTTGCAGAACGTCAGTGCTTGAGAAAGCCTCTAAGTCGGTTTGGGAGTTAATCTTGGACAACAATGGACTGGGGAAGGAAATAAGTGAAACTGTTGAACGGGTATTTTGTCGGTTAAGTGGCCGTGAGCCTCCATTATTCCCATCAAATGTTGATACCCAATCCGACAAAGGCAAAGATGTAGAAATTGGGAAGGAGAACTCAGACTCCACATCAAAGAAAAGAAAATTTGATGAGGTGAACTCTGAAGATGGGGCAGATGAAGTTGCAAGTGGATCTAGCAAACCTTCTGCTGCATCAGATGATTCTGGCAAGGTTGCAAAGTGAAGTGTGATAACATATGACCAATCTTACGTGAACTCTGTGAAAGTGGGCCGAGCAAAATAGTTGGTAGACCTGCCCACAATTGAGCTTGGTGGCCGAAATTTTTGGACTTGAATCTTTTGTAACTGCCTGGTCTTTGCGCTGAACAGATAATACGCTTGTACTTAGAGCGCTTGGATCAATTTGAAGTAGGTGTAGAATAGCTGTTGTTACACACCTCAACAACTTGTGTTAACTTACCATTTTACTGAAATCCAGAGTTATTAATCAAGATTTATGTGTAATTCCATGCTGACGTGTAAGATCCTGGTAGGTGTCAAATGTTTATTCTTATAAGACACTTGCAGATTTTCATTTTCAAATTTCTCAAGCAAACACTAGCTCAGTATGTTGCTTCCATCCGAAAATATGGCCTCTAACTAATTAAAATATTATTTGAAAAATAGATTATTTGTATTTTTTCTAACTATTTATGCTATATTTACTACGGCTAATTCAAAGTGAATGTGTAACAATCGGAATTTAAACACTCAAATTAATAATTTGTTTGATTCAAAATTTTTCAGAGCTTTGGACAAAAGACATAGGTTCCTGGGTTGGCTTGGGCTTTGGATTAAAAAAAATGTATTTGTTTACTACTTTTGAATGCAAAAATCATGAAGTCTTTTAGTAAAATATATTAAAACTTTAATTAAATAATGTAAAAAATTAAATCTATAAATTTTAAAATTAATAACCCAAATTTCTTAAAATAAAAAATAAATAAATTTTCAAAATGAAAAAAACCTTATTCATTGTAACACCTCATCTCTCACTCTCTGTAAAATCTACCCAGCCTCCAACAATCACTGCAATCCACTTTCGGTCAACCCCTCCACTTTTATATATCCAATCAACTTTTAACATTGTTAACAGGAAGAAAAACTCTTTTAAACATGGCGCATGAATTTATTTATTTTTCATTTAAAAGGCAGAGAAATTAAGTATTATAGTATTTAAGTTTTTATAAATTAAAAAATAAATATATTTTAATTTTTAAATTTTTTTAAACGTAGTTAAACCCAACCACATGTCACATCAACATTGTTAAAACTTACCATAAATCAGTAGTATAACAAAATAAATTTTTTATAAGTGCCTTTTTAGATAATATATGCGTGCGTGTGTGCGTGCACGCGCGCGCAGGTGATATTTAACGAGATTGGCGTGACGTATTGTTGGATTTGTCTAAATTTAAAAAATAGAAAATTTAAAGTATTCTAATTTTTTAATTTATAAAAATTTAAAATTATAATACTTGATTTCTCTACTTTTAAAATAAAAATTCATGCAGTCGGGCATGCATAAAAGATTGTACTATCCATTAAATTACATTATTTTGTAGATAAAATTCTTTTATTGATAAAATGGATTAACTTCAATCAGGACGAATAAAGTAAACATAGTATAATACTTCCACCAACAATGAGGAAAAATTCACAACAATGTGTGACAGGGATTGAATGATAATAATAAATAATTGAATAAAAATATATAAAATTTATGTAACAAATATCTGATATCGTTTAAAAAGATATTTTTATAAAGACAAAATAAATAAAACATTATCTAATAACTAATTCTAACCTTAGTGTCTTACTTTATATTAAATATATATATAATCAAATATTAATATAATCTAATTTTTAATGGCTAATTTTAACCCTAATTTTCAACACTCTTCGTCCCTCGATTATCTTTTAACAGTATGGGATCAACAAGAGAGTTCGTCCATTTCAATCCTATTGTGCTTGACAAATCAAAAAAATTATGATTTTAAAAATTTTTTTGAATTTTTCTAAGGGACATTTATCAAAATGAACAAAATATTGGTGACATTTTAAGACAGAGAAATGCAATCTGTTTGTCTTGAACATAAAGTCATATGAGAATTGAAATAGGTAAAAATTTTCAGATCTACGCAAAATTTTCCAATTTATATATTTAATGTAATGATTTAAAAAAATCTAAATTCATTTTCAAATTTACTGAAATAAAAAAATAAAATAACTTCCGAAATGGAGCAACTATAATATCTGTCGTATAGAATGATAGGATTTTTTATGCGAACTCTTCAAGTCATTAGTCAAATGACTTGCTTAATTTTATTATTATAAGCTTTTTTGTTTCCATCATAAACTTACTTTGAGACTAGATTCACTTGCCATAGTCTCCTTGTCCACCACCACTAAGCAGATGAAATTAATTAATTAACACAATAAAATCATTATACTTAATTGCATACACTGGGAGATCATAGACAACTACAAAAAGCTGAAGCCGTGGATAATCTCTTCACTAATATTCTAGATTTGCTTACTTAATTAAGTAGGCCCAGTCAGTTGGATTTAATTAAGCTACAATAGAAAAGGTAATTGATACTCTGCTTAGCTTAAGACAGTAAAGTAATACATCTTGGGTTTCTTGTTACAACTTTTTGAGTTGCTTATTAAGGGACACTCCAGTTATTTATGAATTTCTCCAACTATTCGTAGGTGGATCTAGAAATTTTGAAAATGAAGAGAATTTACTGGGTGATTTGTGATATTAAATTCTAAGCAAAATCTTTTAGTACTTGTATTTCCATGCATGCACTTGTTGAAGATTATTGCTTTGGAAGATTTGCTTACTAATTAGAGAGAGAAGGTAAGCCGTTTTCAGCTAACTAAGTTGGCCTGGCAGAGAGTTGTATTTGGAGGGTCTGTTTCATATGGAAATTTAAGCCTTGCACAACAAGAAAATAAAGGAATTAAGACGGACCAATTTGTTGCTATTTCGTCGCAACGTTGTCAGTAAAGGATTTAGTGGTAGATTATTGACCAATTAGCAACCAAAATTGTTCTCACTAAATATTGGTCGCTAATTGAATAAATCATGAACGATACCTTAATTACACCATTACTATTTAATTGTAAATGATTGTTTACGGGAGTTTTTGAAAAATAAGAAGTAGATAAAAGTTAATTTTAATTAAAAGTTAATTTGTATTTATAAAATGTATAAAAAATTTTCGAAATCAGTAAAATAACATTTAAGTTATAAGTTTTGTGAGGTGATGGTAGAGAAATTTTTAGAATAAATAAGATAATTTTATTCTTGCATATTTACTTTTTAATTTGATAAAAAAAAATTTCTGTTCAAATTCTTAACCTGTGATTCCATTTAAGATTTTTTTTTTCTTGTAGTATCGAGCCACACGCAGTGGTGCAGTGATCGCTGCTGCTACGTGCAGGATCATCGCTACTGCATGCAATAGCCATCTATATCGCTGGCGGTGTCCCGCTGGCGTCTGCTGGAATTGGCAAAGAGAGAAACGAGGGACAGGGTAAGGGTAATCTTGAAATTAAAAAAAAGAAAATGAGCACAAAAAGATCAGTTTACACCTTAAAACAACGTTTAACTATTTAGAACAATGTTACCCACGACGAAAAGCAACCTCCCATTTGCTTCCCCAAAACAGTTCTACCAGCTTGAAAAAACAAGAATAAAAGTCATAAGCGGCATCGCAAAATTCTAATATCACTTTTTGGCATTGGAAAACCTTCAACAACTTCTTAGAAATTGCCCCAAACATCACCTAAATAGCATGTTTACAGCTTTTGAAACAAACTTCAAGTGGGAAATGGGTTTTACTGCCAGAGGATTAATGATGCGATGTTGACAGCAAACTATAAGTTCTTCAATATCATTTGACCACATTTTATGCATAATAGTTGTGAACTTGCTCATATTGCTTCACAACTTTCACCCAGCTGAAGTTCATCCTTGCAAATGGCAATGCTTTGCAGGTTGTCTAGGGAGATGTTCTTGAACAGTAGTCCAAGTTTCTGCATTTTGGTTTCCGTGGGTATAGCTTTAGATTCTGATCTTCTTGTGACAAATCTGTAAATACCAAACCAAAATATGTTCATTAAAAAAAAAAAAAAAAAGTCAATGCAACATTTTTGTACAACATTTTTAAATTTTGTTTTGAATTCATTTAAAAGTTTATTTTTAGGAAATTCAATTTTGGGTGCTTTTAACGAGTTCTTAAGATTTTTCTCACATCTTTTTCTAGTGAAAAAAGTCAATTTTTCTGAAATTTTTGAATAAAAAGTAACCAAAATATTTCACATTCTAAAATTTAAAACAATCACAATCAAATTATACGGTGAAATCTTAAATTTTTACCACATCATATAGAAAAGTTGGAACCCAAAAATGTTTATGAACTATATATATATATATATATATGTATGTATATATATAATTTTTTAATGAGGATTAAAAGTTATATTTTAAATTATGTATATGTTATAAGTTACTTTCTTTACCTGATATTTGTGAATTTGAGTCCCACGTAGGATCAGATGCTGGCTCCAAGTTGTGCAAATGGAAAGGGAGAGACTAAAGTTGGTGGATGAATGGGCAAATATGAGTCCTGCGATGAGGGAGGAATTTGTGGAGCTGGGCGTGGGTTCACATAATCGTTAATGCCAAAAGTAACTAAGTGGAAGTGAGGGGATTCCATTTGTGGGAATGTTTTCCTACTCAGCTCAAAGATACGAGAGTCAAACTGCAAAAGTTTTAGCGAGTGTACATCAAGATATCCTGGAGAAAATGCAACATAATGAACACACTTCATTAGTTAAAGGACATGAAACATGCCTCCAAAAATTATAGAAAACAAAAACAAAAAGGAGAAAACAAAAGGGTCCTTATAGTTCACTCAGAAATCCTATTTGGTCTTTATAGTACAAATTATTACATGTTTGACCCTGCATTTTGCATGATTTATCCAAATAGGACAATTTATCAGAGTGGTTTACTTCGTTAACGGCAAGCCATGTGCATTCCTTTCATGCTTTTAAATAATTAAAACTTCCTTGAAGGAAAAGAATTTAGAAATTAGACGATTTAGATATTAATCAACCCACAGAGACAGAAAGAGAGAGAGAGCGTGTGTGTGGGGGGGGTGGGGGTGAAGATGATTGTGATACCTGCACTTCAGAGCTTCACCACCAGTAATGAAGTCTGAAGCCGAATTCCAGATCGTGCGCTTTCGTAGCAGCTTCCAAAAGAACCAAGGTGGGTGATTTAACTGAAATAATAAAATACTTAATCATATGATTCAAGAAAAACACAACTTGGTAGGAAAATTTCAAACCTCAATTTATCAAATTTCAAGTTGATTCTCAGAATCAGTAGCTGATCTGATGGCCATAATATCATTCGATACAATTTCCATCTTATTTTTCAAAGTTCCTTCTAAGATATTCCAGACAATTTTTTTTTTCGTAATAAAATTTCGCCATCAAATCTTCTTCATTTGTAGAATGCCTCTGCAAAATACATATTTCAAGTAATAATCATTGCTGCTCATCTTTGTCTTTGGTTTTTCCATTTATAAAAAAATAAAAAACCAATTTTCGTTTCTAAAAAAAATCTGGTTTTCGATTTTCTTGGGAACTATTTTTGCTGCAAAATAAAAATAATAAAAGAATAATACAAAATTCAACATTTTTTTTAGACTCCAGAAAAGAAAACTGAGAACATACAAATATGCATGTTTCTCAACGTCTCTGTATACTCTTTCATTTTTGTTTTCAAAAATTCTAAAAAGTGAACATAGAAATATGTTTGATAATGTGTGTTTTTGTTTTCAAAGAAATAATGATAGTTTCCAATGTTGCCAAAAAATGAAAATATAGAAATATCTTAATATAAGAAATTTGAAATTAAATTCGTCTTTTGAAATGCTTCTTGAAAGTAGTTTAGAAGAATGACCTCGAAAAACTTGATTGCATGAAGATTTGATACCTCCCAAGCACCAATTTACGTGGGTTAGGAATCTTCCGTCTTTGCCAAAACGCCAGAAGTTGAAGGACAACTTGTGTTTTTCTTCTCTGCTGCTGCCTTGTCAAGGGCCTTTTGAATCTCGTCTATAAAATCTTGTGTAATTGTAAGTTTCAAACCCAGAGGACCTTTTGGAACGCTTTCTTTTTTTCCTTCCTGCACCCCCTCAATCAAGTTACTTGAAGCTCATATTTAGATAGACAGAAAGAGAGAGAACCTGTAGATTGAGTTGTTGAAAAGAAAGGCGGCGTCTTCCTCCAACAATATCGCCCTGTGGGTTCTGCTTCATGATAATGCCCTACGACAAAGTGATGCCTTATATATGTATATACTTGAAACCTATGTACAATATCCACACACACACACCCCCAAAGATCTGAAGCTTCCAGGAAATGCATGGCATTTAACCCCGTAGAAAGTGATGGGGAACGAAGTGCGGAGAAAGCTGGATCAAAGGATGTTTTTAAAATCAATTGTCTGAATAAGCTATCCCGTCTTCCATCAAGGAAATGCTTGTTCAATAACTAGGCACGGGCTACATCCCAGATAGCAGACTCTCCCTTCCCAATTAAACTTAACCAACTGCAACTGATTCACACGGTTCCGGTTAGGACGGGTACTTTGGTTGAAGATATAATATAGTTTTCCAGGCGGACTTTAAAATACCCGCCAGCTGGGAACACATTGAGACCCGGCATATCCCAGAAGTGATCTCTTGACTCGACTTTACACACACACACACACACACACAAGAACAGAGAAAGAACCTGTGCATTGAGTTTTTGAGAAGAAAGGCAGCTTCTCCAGCCAGGAAAATCTCTCTGTGGGCTCTGCTGAGCCGTGACAAATTCAGAAGACTTGTCTTCTCCTTCCGGAACTTCTGTATCTTGACAAGAACCGTTTTATTCTTCCTGCACCCACGAAACACTTGCATTTAGCAGTTTCTTCTTGAAAAGAAGAAGAAGAATATTCAAGCCCATATATAAATAGAGAAAGAGAGAGAGAGAGAGAAAGAAAGAAAGAACGTGTCTCTTGCCAGTGGAATCGCTCTGTGAGCTCTGCAACTCTTCGGATGGACGCGGAGATACGACAATTGCCTAAACCAAGCCGTGACGGCTTATCCAGAAGACGACCGTTCAGTTAATTAGCTAACTAACTTTTCTAAACACGACGTCGTCTCAAATACTATTATTAATAACGAAGTAATTTTATTAACTAAACTTTAACAAACGACGTAGTTTGTGTAGCTAATCGTAACGACGTGGTTCAGATCATCTCGTTGAAAATCGACCTCGTGTTCCTCATTACCGGGGAGGGAGATGAAGGAGAAGCCCCGCCACGTCGGCGAACCCGCATTACCGGGGGTGTATACTGTTCCAAAAGTTTAAAGGGACAGCATATTTTGGGAAACCTCCTTCTTATGGACATCATCGTCCGGAAATCTGGAATCAAGAGCACCGACGTCATCCTTGAGATTAGTACCGGTACGAAGAAGCTTCTGGAGGCGGGGAAGTCCGTCATCGCCGTCGAGCTCAATCCTCGCATGGTCTTCAAGCTGCAACGCCGTATCCAGGGTACCCTGGATATGCTTCTCTAAGATGAAAGCATAAAGTTGACTCTCTGAGTCAGTGGTAGCTCTAATGGCAATAATATGAGACCACTAAATTTTCATCCTATTTTTCAAAGTTCTTGTAAAATTTTCCAGAAATACTTCTTTTTTGTAATAAAATTTTGCCACCAAATTGTATTCATTTGCCTTTGAAAAATGCATATTTCAAGTAATAAAATTGTTCATCCTTTTTTTCTTGCTTTTTCTTCTTCTTTTTTTATTTTTTGAAAACTGTTTTTTGTTTCTAAAAAAATATATTTTTTGAAATGCTAAGAAACTATTTCTGCTCCCAAAAAAAATTGATAAAAAATGCACCATCCAACAATTTTTTAGACTGCAAAAAAGAAAACAGAAAACATAAAACAAATATGCACATTTATTAACGTTTCTTTTTTAAAAAAAATCGTTTTAAAAAACTCCGAAAAGTGAAAATGGAAATATGTTTGATATGTGTTTTCTTTTTCCTTAAAAAAAAAAAATAGTTTCCCAGCACCAATTTTAGGTAACTTTGCAGGGAACTTGGAAGTTTTGAGCATTTCAGAAATGGATTGGGAGTATTCAGTCTTTGCCATAACGCCAGAAGTTGAAGCACAACTTGTATTTTTCTTATCCGCTGCTGCCCTGTCAAGGGCCTTCTGAACCTCGTCTATAAAATCTGGTGTAATTGTAGGTTTCAAACCCTGAGTACTTTTTGGAACGCTACTTTTTCCTTCCTGCACCACCTCAATCAAGTTACCTGAAGCTCGTGTGTAGATAGAGAGACAGAGAAATACAGAAAACCAGTAAATTGAGTTGTCGAGAAGAAAGCCGGCGTCTTCCTCCAGCAGAATCGCCCTGTGGGTACTGTTTCATGATAAATGCCCTACGACAAAGTGATGTATATATATACTCGAAACCTATGGAAAATCCACACACACACCCCCCCCCCCAAAAAAAAAAATATCTGAAGCTATCAGGAAACGCATGGCATTTGTAGACAGTGATGGCGAACGATGGGCGGAGAAAGCTGGATCAAAGGAAGCTTTTTAAAAGGCCGATTTTTGGAATCAATTGTCTGAGTAACCTAACCATTGTGTTAATTGCATTAATTATTTTAAGATGCTTTACTTTTGACTTGGAACTGGTTATTTGCTCGTACGGAGATCTTTAATGATTCAAGGAAGAACGTATTTAAAAGCTCTATCTTGTCTTCTTTGCTTTAAGATCATCAAGTACTCAAGTGTGAGGTATATGATAAATCATATCCTATCCATATTTTTATAATTACTTTGATTAGAATTTATTTTTTCTTAATTTTTGGGTAAATAGGCTTGTAATCAGCGAATTCGTGATTATTATTTTCTAGAATATTTTGTTGAATAAATAAAGATTTTATGCAAATAATAAATGCTCCAAGTGGATAAATTAACTAAGAGAGATAATTCTAATGACTTTGAATTCTTAGAGGGTGATCTTTTTGGATTTTTAAAATTAAAAATTCTTATTTTGTGAGTAATGCTTTTAAGATCTTGTTTCTTTACTTACGTTTTAAAACATGCTTTAAAAATAAAACTAAAGCATTTGTTCCAAAAACTGAGCAGGTCTTTTGGTCAGACTCAATCTCAAAAAAATGTTTTAAAAATAATTTTTGAAACAAAATTTAGGATTAATTGTTATACTTTTAGAAATAAATCTAATATGTCTCAAAAGTACATTTTTAAAAAAATATAATTTCAAAATTTTATATTCTAAAATATTACTCTTAAATATGTTAAAAAATAATATTTTATTTTATAAAAATATTTTTAAAATATTATATTTTACTGACATTCTTTAATTTTAAAAATATATAAATTTGAAATTAAAAAAAAAACAACCCTTAAATAAGAGATAATTTTTACATTTGACCGTTATCCAAGATGGAAGATTATCTTCACTTTTAGATCCATGCCCTAGAGAGGGATATGTTTGAGAGTTTTTTCTTCTTAAAAAGTCCTGTCACTTGGAGAAAGAGAGGCTACAAGCAGCGCGTGAAGGTATAGTGGCGACGACACAGCCATGACAGTGCAGATCAAATTGTGTAGAAAGCAATTGAAGCTATTCTAAGTTATTAACTTTATTTTATTATATTTTGGATGCTTGATGTGCTTAAATTTGACTGGTCTGTGATTTAATTTAAGTATGCATGAATTTAATTCTTTAGAATTTCAACTGAATTTGAATTATTTAATTTTTATTTTATTGATTGTGAATACAATTTGTTTACTTATTCAATTTTGTGTTAGTACTTCCAGTTGCCTCATTCTCTATGAAATTGATTTTGGAACTATTTAAATTTGGGAAATGGAGAGTAGATTCAGACAGAATTGAATAGCATTTGTTTGGTTTATTTGCAAAAGATGAATAAATTAATCCATATATAAAATAGGAATATACTTATTAACTTAAAGTAGTCAACTCAGAATTTGTTATTAATAAGTCTAATTTAAATTTAATTTATATAAAATTGGTTTAATTAGTTATGTTTATAATATTACAGAAAAACATTAAAATTCAGAACTCCAAGTTAACAAATTAGCTCATTCATTAATTAAAAAAATTAATTAAAATTCAAATGAAGTGTCGGAGAAATTGTAATTTTAGACCTTTTACCTTTTAAATTCCCAAAACTGTTAGTATTTATTTTGCTATTTCTATTATTTTTATTAATTGCAATTTTATTTTTATTTATTTAAATAAGACTAGGTTATTTTAATTTTTGAGACTTTATAGATTATTTAATGATCAGTTTGTGAATATTGATAGGAAATTTTAAAAATAGAAAACCAAACAATTTAAAATACGCAGTAAAATTATATTTTGATAGAGTTAATTTAAAAAAAACTCCTATTTTTAATTTCTTTATATTAAATCAAACACTTCATATAATAACTCAGTCTACTAATAAATATTATTTGTTTTAAATTGAAACTCTTACGTTTTTAAAATGCATTTACCAAATATTAAAGTATGCATATCTATAAACCTAACATTTTTCCCTTATTTTGTCAATGTGTGATTTGCCTAAAGGTATTACATTCACTTTTTTTTTTTTTTTTTGATGTAGCGTAATCGCTAAACTTTGACCCACCATTATTTAAGATTGCATATGTAGAGTGACTTTGATATCATTTTGTAATAGCATAACCCATTGGTAAATATTGTCCGCTTTGGGCTAACGTTTTTTGCAGTTTTAAAGCGTGTCTTATCACGACGAGAAATCGGAGCCATAACTGGTGCTAGAGTTGAAATAAATTCTAACCTTACATATCACACCCCACTCCATAACTCGAGCAAGGTGTGATAGTGGAATAAGGTTTGACTTTCTCTGATGAGGGAAAGAAATGATGAGGGAAAAAAAGAAAAGAGAGAAAGGAAGAAGGGAAGAAAAAGAGAAAGAAAGAAGTGAGAGGAGCTCGAGAGAAGAACACGAGCAGGAAGCCGAAACCTACGCAGAAAATTTCAATTTAATTCAGGTGAGTTTTTAAGAAAAAAACTCTTTTGTATTCTCAATCTAGATGTATTTTAGTTTTATTTAATCGGTTTAAATTTTTGGTTTAAGTACTGTTTTTATGATATTAGAGAATAAATTTTACCAGTTTAGCTTAATTCTTTTTATTTAATTACAAGGCTAAGTTGACGTTAGAAATTGACAAAACTCCAATTTAAAAGTTCTCCGATCTACCTACGGATTATTTTTCATAAAAAAATAACTATAACTTTTTTTGTGAACGTGAGCATATTCTAGCATATCTAGCATAGCAATGAATATGTAATAATATATTGAAAAATTTTTGAGTACATATGTAGTAGAAATTTTGACTTTAAATAAAAAGAGTAAAAAACAACATAATTAGGAATACATCTCATACATGCACTAGTATATTGATGCATTCATACACAGTTTTTGCATATTATTAATAGTGTATAGGTTACACTTTAGGAAAAGTATATCAGCCAGTCAGTGAAGCCAACATGACTGAGTCTGGACACACAGTATCAGCAAATGTGAGTGGTCTTTTTCCTAAATTCAGTATTTTTCTAAAATAATGAAATTAATATTTTCTTACAAACAAATGTTTTATTTTTTTAAAACCAAAGGTTTAATTTTTGAAATACATTTTAATTTATATGTTATGATTATTTTGTTATGAGAAATGGAAACACAAATTTCATTTTTTATACCGTTTGCTATATATGAATGTTTGCAATTCACCTGAATAATTCGTTAGATAGCCATGTTATTGTGACACTACTACATGATTTATTTGTCTGGTAGGGTCTTACGACACTAATAAGTTATGTGTGTTCGTCCACGGGATGATGTCCTATAAAACGAGATTCATAACCAACAGCATCCAGTAGATTCTTCTTATATTATGTTTATATTTACATGTACGTCAAACCTCATGTTTATTTGTGGAGCCGTTATGTTTTGACTTCCATTCTTAACTCATTTACGACATTTTTATTATAATTGGATCTGCAGGCTTAATTGGTGAATTAGTTTTATTTCTAAATTATGATCAATAAATTTTTATCTCACGATGTGTTATTCTATATTAGCTATACTAGATTTATGAACTGTTTTTATTTATAGTATTATTCAACAAATTTCTGTTTCACTAGTTTTAGTTTGAGAACTATTCATTGGGACGCAAGTCTCACAACTTATTTATTTTTTAAGTTTCAACAATAGAGATTTGTAAGTGTATTATGTGCATCCAACACAGCAACATTTCAAGTTTAGAGAGGTTAGGGCCTACTTATGTTAATAGTAACTGGTTTGGATTATTGTTTGAAGAGTGAAAGTTAAATAGTTGTATTATATGTAAATTTTATTTTGAAGAAGATGAGTTATATAAAGTAATTATATTTTTAGTTATAATAATAACTTAATTCTTCAATTATGTTATGTCATATTATATTATGTTATACAGTTATTTGGATGTGAGTTATACAGAAGATTCAGTAGGTACGATAGTTGAATAAGATTTGACATTCTCTAGTGAATTTCAGATATCGGAGGTTGCTAAACCCTATTTCACTATTATACCTCACTCGAGTTATGGGGTGGGGTGTGGTATTACAAGTTTAACAGATAACTCAAAATTAATTAAACCAAAATCTCATATAAAATCAAAAAATAAAATTTAATTTAAATCTCAACTAAATTTTAATTAATTTAAATTTAAATTTCAACAAAAAATCTATCTATAGTCAAATAGAACTAATTAAAAAATTTAGGAATCTAGAATCTAATAGAAAATTGAAATCAAACGATTAATTTCTATGATCAAGAAAGAAACAATAAGAATAAGAGGCTTTTCTCAAGTAGTAGGATCTGATGAAACATCGAACTCTAAATTTGAAAAATAATAAATAGTGTGTCAACAAACCCTATAAATAATAACATGCATTTATAAAAGCAAGATACATGTATAACAGATATAACAGAGTACTTTTTAGAAAATGAAATTTAATAATTATCTAGAATTTAGAACGTTCATGATCTAGAACGTAATAGAAATCAAACAACAATCTCATAGTCTATTGATAGCAGAAATTAGGTAACGACATCTTAGTCTGCTAATATACGGATATACAAGTCTCTCCCATGTCAGTTCAACATAGTAGTCTAGCACCACTCTATTAGTTAAGATTATGATCCAAAATGCACTTAATTTAACATTTATTGCTGCTAGTTACAATATTCCAATAATCTGAAACTCCTTAAAGCAATTTTTTAAAAATAAATAGAAATAATTTAACAAGATTTTTCCTTTACAGATATAAACAAAATAAAAAATCAATGACAGATAATTTTTCCATAACAATTCCAAAAATTTACATACATGTCCCATGTTTAGCATTTATAACAAATTTAATTCAATTTTCGAAGTAAGTGTATCAAAATAATAAATTTTATAAAAATCAAAATTTTAACAGATATGAAAAATAGTAATACTCATAAATATTTATTATTGCTCATATAGAATCGGTGGGAACCGAATGATCTAATCTCTGGTAGTATGTGAGCTTGATGGATACCTTATAAAGATTCTAAAATCATAAAAATAATAAAATATTTTATTATAAATTTATAATATATCCAAGAAATGAATAAGTATAATTTCCCAATCAAAACCCAACTAAAATTCTAAACTTTTAAACTCAAAACTCATACTGGGAGCACTAAAGTTCTGAACTCATTTTTTAACTTTTTATTCAACATTCAAATGAAGGCATAATAGGCAGAAAATAATAATTAATATTATTTTTTTACAATTTTATATCATAATAAAAATCAATGGCACAAAGAACCTAAATTTTTCTATAAAAAATAAAAAAACTCCAAAATTAACGACAAACCAAATTGTTGCTTTTATCTTTTCAGTAATGGTTGGACAGGACCACAATTGCACTGGCCCCGGATTTCAGGCTGAGGTTGTACCATGACCATCAATTATCAGGCGCTGCTCTGGTTCATATTTTCAAGCACGATGTTGTCTTTTCTACTGCTTACCCCCTCAAGTATCACTCATTTCAAATACATCCACTAAGGAATTACTTTTTCAAATTAGATCCCTAATGATCAACATCATTCCAATAGACCCTACAAACCCACTTGCCATTAGAAGTCGTAACCGGCATTTAGTCATGACTAGTTATAAGATATTACAATAAAACCTAGTTATAATCACTAAAATAAGAGGTATTTGAAATAAAAGCAAAGTCATACGAGTATGAAAAGTTGCATATCATGAAATTATGAGAAAATAGAGCACATAAGATGGTTATGCTTAATCAAGTCTAACTACGTAACTCAATACCCGTTGGCCTTTTGAGCAAGTGAATTGCAAGGTTTTATTGGAATAATTTTGTAATTTCGACAGTTTATTTTAAGCCAATAATTTGAGTAGTTTAAGGACCTACTTTTCAAAATTAAGTCTGATAAGTGCGTGTGCAAATGAATGATCGTTCCACGTCCTTTTTCCGGGAGGTGGTTGTGGGCTGGGGGGATTGCGAAGCTTAAGAGAGTGGTGTATAAGAGTGGCGTTCAAATAATTATTTGGTCCGTTTTCTATCACCATCTGTAGGATAACAGTCCCAGTCAGAATTTGGTGAGCAGTAATAGCCAAAATTTTTGAAGCATTTTGAGCGGAGCTGAAGATTGAGATCCCCCACCACCACCACAAAGGGCCCCCTCCAGCAAGAACTTTATGACGGCAATGCAACCTTGCAGGATGACCAATGAGCCAACAAATTACACATGCTAATAATAGAAAAATTGAACTGGTGTCCCACAAGAACAGAACACTTGGAATCCTACACATCAGTAACTTTGCCAACTTCCAACAGTGTGGCCTGTAAATCGGTCTTCACCAACATCTGGTGCCTGTACAACATAAGCTAAATGTCTACTGGAACCTGAGATGAATACTTTACACAGGTTTACGCGTACGATGACAAAGACCAAGCCTATCAGAGTAATCCTAGTATTCCTTAGTCATAGTTAATTTTAATGCTTATTTTTAATTTTTTGTCAATGCCCACCATCCAATGGAATCTCAATTGGAAATAGGTGGAGTAGGGTTTACAAAAATACAAAATTCTATAGATGAATCATGTCCATACTTTGCGTGGCTTGTCTTCTCATAAGCATCCCTACAAATGAGAATCCATCACATAAATATTGACAAGGAGAAGCAGTTTGAGAAGCATATTCAACATACATCTACTCTATGTTTATATCAATTTGATTCCTGCTTCCCTCAAGGAATCAATCACCGCTCTTACCTTACCATGATATTTCTGTTCTCTCTTTAAGAAAACAGAGACAGCAGGAATATCTTTAAGCAGCAGCCGCTCCCCAAGAATCTTCCCTATCTTTGCAGCAGCAGCAACATCCCTAGTAGATTCCATGCTTGACCTCAGAGCCTTCTCCTGCGAACTTGCAGCCGAGGCCACTGTAGCAGTGGGTGAATGGATTACTTGGGCTGATACAAACTTGTTTGTGAAGTGCATCTTCAGGACATATGGTTTGAGATATTTAGCAAGTCTTTCTGGTTTGACTGGTGGAAAAATAACCATTTCTGTTTCGAAAATAAAAGTCCACTGAACAGTTAATATTAGACTATAAAATAATTATAATAAAATTATAAGATCATCTCACTGGATTCTTTCTCATCCCTATGCAAGGTTACAGATATTAGAGCTTCCTGTCCATTATGATGGTACGGGAAAAAAAAAAGTGATTATAGAAACATAAAGACAGCCAATATGACTGACAGAATAAAAGATTAATGCAATCAGGTAATGACAACCAATTCTCAGACAAAAGCTAGCATTACCCTTAAGCCTTAATAAATATTATGGCATTAGGAAAGATGTCACTGATCTTCAATAATCCTATGTTCAAATGCAGTACAAAGATCTCCCTTTTAAGCATAAGTTATCATTGCCATATCAGAGATTCAGATGATACATGTGCCCTTCTAGTCCCAATATCTTAATTGCAAGGAAATTTTGCAGCCTACACATGTTGACTCCATCTCTGTGTCAGTTGCAATCAATTAGACAAGCATGCACATAGAGTGGAGAGTGTATTACCAAGCAATAGAGACATATAAAAATTGAGTCCTTAAAATTGGGATACAACTCCAAAGAATTCAGTTATGCGAAGCCAAAAACCATATAAAGAGAACAATCAGTTATCAAAACATAAAAACAAATTGGAACCAACCTTGAAGGCAAATAAGTAATCCTTCATTTTTGGTCTAACACATTGGGTGGGGGGGGTGGGGGGTGTTGTAAGTTGTAACCATTGGGTAGGTTTGGACATGATCAAAACAAAAAATAAACTGAATTTCTAAAATGCTAACTGAACTCAAAATTGCATCCAAACAAGCCGAAATGAACTTTAAAAATGCTAGTTCAATTCAACTGGATAGATCCAACCAATTCTGGGAATTTTTTTCCTTTTCTTTTTTCTCTTAAGCTCTAAAGGTGCCAACTTCAAGATATATATTTAAATATGAAACTCCATGTCTGATACAGAAGCCTTAAACACAATATATGAAGATAGGTAGCAGTAAGTAGACATTTAAGAACAAGGCTTGGCTGATGAAAATGTGGACTTAATATGAACACTGATAAATCATCAGGACAGAAGGTACAACTTTGACTCTAGGGCCAAAATCTCATTCAGAATTGGATTTTTTCATTTTTTTTCTCACAACTTCAGAACAAGTTCATTATATCCATTTTGTAGTAGCTTTTCTGTATCATTGTTGGTTTCTTGATGTGGCCCAAACTCACAACAAGATTGCAGCACTTGTATGCATATTCAGGGTCATGTCTGAAGATTCCCCATTTTTCCCATCCCTTCCCCAGGGACTGGCTCCGCCAATAGAACTCAATTAAACCATGAAGGTCCATCCAAAGGGCAATACAAATCTCACCGATTAAATAAATCCTACGCATATTATAAGAAAGAAATACTCAAGAAAAATAAATTCATCCAGCTTTATCGGGGAAAAAACAACTGATTATGAACAAAAACAAACGGCACTTATAGAAAGAACATTCAAAGAGGAATATTTCAGAAGTAAAAATTCAGACATTAAAACTCCAACTTGGAAAGGTCTCACAAACCCTAATTTGAACAAAACAGATCCTAAATCGAAATAGAAACGGAAAAAAGAAAGCTAACAACAACCCAAGGCAAAACCAAACAGAGAAGCATATGACACCCTCATTCGAACTCAGAAAAAGAAGATTAAATCTCAAATCCTACCTTTGTTGTAAGAGGGATTCCGAATAACTAATGGAGGGACGGTCGAGGTCGATCCTGGCCCCTAGGACTTGACCACTAAGAAAGGTTCGCAGAGTCGGCAGGGCAGACCACTGAGGCGCAGACGGGCAGAGAGGCGAGAGCAAAGTGGGGGAGAGAACAGAATTAATATAAAATAACACACCTGCTTTGCCAAACGTGCATTGACTTGAATTGCAACTTCATCTGAGAGATTTATCGCCCAATAGACGTTTAAAATAAACCTATGAAAAGCTTTTATTTAATAAAACTAAATACACCGAAAAATTTATTTATATGCGATTTCATCACCACGAACTCCTTTCTTCCGCTAAATCAAAATAATCATCAATGTTTTCCAAAATAGTGAATGATGATGCATACACATTTCTCAGTTTCTGTTTATTATTTTTAAAAAATAAAAAATACTTTTCATCTTTTAAATTTACCTAGATGATACTTAATCATATTTTTATTTAAAAAAATATAATTTCTTTTAATTCAAGTTTCTATCTATAATATTAATTTAAAATATTAAAATTATTTTTTCTAAATATATTATATAAATGTATTTTATTACAATAAAATAAATTTTTATCACATAAAATTAATTGCTCATAATTGTAAAAAAATATTAACATATTACTTTATTTATTAAAAAAAGTTGATTTTTTAAAAAAATTCTATTTTTCCATTTATACTAGATTTAATATTAAAAAAATAAATATAAAAATAAAAAACTTAACCTTTTAAGGATTTATATTAAGTGACATGGATAGAGGTGTGCAAAACCAAATCGATTAAGTAAATCAAATCAAACCAAATTAAATTTTAAAATTTAGTTTAGTTTTTTTAAAATTTGGTTTGGTTTAGAAAGATAATCAAAAATTATGGTTTGGTTTGATTTAAAACCAAACCAAACCATTTTAAATTAAAAACCAAAATTTTAAAAATTCTTTATAAAAAATATTAATATATACACACAAATACATATATTTATATAAATGTATATTTATATATCTATATATACATATATATATTTATATGTATATGTACATACACACACACATAGATGTACATATATACATACATATATATATAAATTTTATCTACTTATACAAATTTAAATATACATATGTACATATATTTATATTATACATAAATACATAGATACATATATGTATAAGTACATACATACATATATACATGTATATATATACATATATATTATATGTGTATGCACACACACAAACATACATACATACATACATACATATATATTTATATGTAAATTTCTTATACTCGTACAAATATAAAAATATGTACATGTACATATATTTATATTGTATATAAATATATAAATACATATATATTTATATACACATGCGTATATTTATATATTTATGTATGTATGTAGATACCTATATGTGTGTGTGTGTTTGTGTGCGCATGTGTACATGCATACATATGTATTTATACATATATATGTTATGTTTGTGTGTGTGTGTACATGCAGACATATATATTTATACATACATATATACATATATAAATACATAAATATAGGTATTTACATATTTATGATTGTACGTATATATTCATATGTATGAATGTGTGTACATATATATATGTTTTTATATTTATATAAATATATATATATATACACATGAATATATACATATATATGTTATGTATGTGTGTGTGTATATATGAGTGTGTGTGTATACAAATATATATACATGTACACACATATATATACATGCATATATATGTATATTTAATAATAATAAATTAAATAAATAATTTATTTTAATATTTTTTAATTAATAAAAAATCAAACTTAAAATCAAATCAAATCAAACCAAACCAAACTAACTGAATATGAATTTTAAATTTAGTTTAATTTAATTTAGTTTAATTTTAAAATTATTAAAATTAAACAACTAAATCAAAATATTAAAAATCAAACTAAAATTATGATTCGCTCTTTTTGGACTGAGAATCTTCCTGTCTTTGGTGAAACCCCAGAAGTGGAGGACAACTTGTTCCTTCCTGCACCACCTAAATGGTTACTTGAAGGTAATAAATATCTCTATAAAAGAGAGGGAAAGAACCCATGCATTGAGTTGTCGACTAGGAAGGCCGCGTCTCTTGGCAGCGGTGTGAGCTCTACAGCTCGTCGGATGGACGCGTAGCCATTACAACCGTTTTCAAACTAGAGGACGTTCACACAGCACTTCAAAAGTTATTTGATGCTTATATAAACCTATCCTTTCTTTCTTTTTGACAACACGTTGACAAAAATGTAGGTGGCAGTGTAATATCTTATTTTACGTTAATTTCTGAAAGTAATATTATATATTATATAAAGATTAAAAATTACTATTATATAAATTAAATTTAAGTAATATTATATATTATATAAGAATAATTCATGTTCAACAAATTGTTAAAGTTAGTGGTTCTTGAATCATTATAAAAATACTATGTAATGGTTAAAATTGGTACGTTGGATTCTATTTTAACTTTAGCGTCAGTCACAGATTCAACACCGGACTATGACAAAATAGCATCAAATCCAATCCATCTTCAAACCCGTTCTGTTTGAATGCGAATATAGTTTTCTAGTTTGACGAAGATGTTAAATGTTTAAGTGAGAGAGATTGTGACATTTTATCTACATCAATTTTTTAGAGTAATATGATATAATATATAAGAAATTAGAAATTATACTACAAAAAAAATTTAAAAAATGGCGGTTAGAAATGCAAAAAACAACGATTAAGAACTGCCATTATATACATACGCGACAGTTAGCAAAATCGCCAAAATTCGACCTGTCGTTAGGTATAATACGACAATTAAAAGACAACCATTGTATAAACTATCGTATTTTACTATGTAAATAATGACAGTTGAACCGCCGTAAATACTATAGTATATAACGGCGGTCAAATTACCGTTGATAAGAATGATGGTTTATGGTAGTTCAACTACCGTTATTTACAATATTTTAAAACTAAAAAATGGCAATTCAATCACCATTTTTTACAATTTCACGAGTAAAAATAACATCACATATAAATAATCCCAACCCACGTCTGCAAAGCTCCAAGCTTCCAATTTCCCTGCAAAGTTCCTTAAAATTGGTGCTTGGGAGGTACCAAACTTACAATGCTTTCAAATATTCAAACAATCAAGTTGCTTGAAGGTCATTCCTGAAAACTAGTTTGCAGAAGAGCTTTTCAAAAAAGCAAAATCATTTTGAAATATCAGAAATTAGAATGTTTTTATATTTTCATTTTTTTGGCAACATTGGAAACTCTTATTATTTTAAAATATATTTTTTTTAGAAACAAAAAATTGGTTTTCCAAAATAAATGAAAAAAACCAACAAGAAACAAAAGATGAGCAGTAGTGTTTATTTTGCAGAGGCATTCTACATATGCAGAAGATTTGGTAGTGAAATTTTACTATAAAAACAAAGAAGATTGTCTGGGAAATCTTCGAAAGACCTGTGAAGAATAGGATGGAATTTCAGTGGTCTGATATTATACCCATCAGAGCTACCACCAACTCTGAGAGACAACTTGGAATTTTAGAAATTGAGGTTTGAAAGCGCACAATTTGGGATCAGATATTCTCCGACTTCACGGGTGGCGAAGCTCTAAATAGCAGCTTTCACATTCTTCTCTCTCTCTCTCTCTCTGGGTTGATTACAAGATACTGATACTATAGCATAAAAAGAGTGCACATGTAACGCACATGGCTTTCCATTAAAGAAGTTAATGTCTCTGATGTCGGTATGATACCATGTTATTTTGTTTTCGTTTTCTATAATTTTTGGAAGCATGTTTTCATGTCCTTGAATGAATTGTATCTTATTTATCTTTGTTGTTATTTCATATTCTTTGAGCAGGTGTATCTCACTCATAATGCATTACCTATTCTCTTTTGACAGGATACATTATGTTACATTTTCTTCAAGATATCTTGACCTACACTTCCGGAAACTTTTCTAATCTGACGCTCGTATTTTTGAGCTAACTAGGAAGCCGTTCCCATTGACAGAATCCTCTCACTTCCACTCAGCTACTTGTGGCATTAACACTGTTGTTTCTAATAACGCTACTTCGGACTCAAATAATGAAGATTCCCAACCCATGTCTGCACTACTCAAAACTTCAGGTTTCCCTGCACAGTTCCTTAAAATTGGTGCTTGGGAGCCATCGAACTTATGACACTTACTAAATTTTCAAACAATCAAGTTTCTTGATGGTCATTCTTGAAATTGAAGAAGCTGTTCAAGAAAACAAATTTATTTCAAATTTCTTAAACTAGGATTTTTAACATCATTGGAAACTGTTATTGTTATTTTGAAAACAAAACAAATTATCAAACATATTTTTGTTTTCATTTTTTAGAATTTTGAAACCGAAAATAAAGTAAAAAAATGTTTTTTGCTTAAACGTGCGAATTTGTATCTCCTGTTCTCTCTTCTGCAGTCTAAAAAATGTTGGGTGCTGTATTTTTGTTAGAAACAAAAAACACTTTTTAAGAAAATGGAAAAACCAAGAAACAAAAGATGAGAAATGTTTATCACTTGAAATGTGTATCTGGCAGAAGCATTCTACAAATGGAGAAGATTTGGTGGCGAAATTTCTTAGAAAAAGGACAACTGAATTTCCATCTTAGTCTTCGAAGTTCCTTCTTTGATTTCCCATACAATCTTATCTGTTTTTCTAAGAAAATTTCGCCACCAAATCTTCTCCATTTGTAGAATGCTTCTGCCAGATACACATTTCAAGTGATAAACATTTCTCATCTTTTGTTTCTTGGTTTTTCCATTTTCTTAAACAACTGTTTTTTTGTTTCTAACAAAAATGCAGCACCCAACATTTTTTTAGACTGCCGGAAAGAAAACAAGAAATATAATACAAATTTTCACGTTTAAGCAGAGAACAATTTGTTTTAATTTGGGTCTCAAAAATTCTAAAAAATGAAAACAAAAATATGTTTGATAATGTGTTTTTGTTTTCAAAATAGCAATAACAGTTTCCTATGATGTCCAAAAAAATGAAAATATAAAAAATCCTAATTTAAGAAATTTGAAACAAATTTGTTTTCTTGAAAAGCTTCTTGAATTTCAAGAATGACCTTCAAGAAACTTGATTATTCGAAAATTTAATAAGCGTCATAAGTTTGATACCTCCCAAGATCAATTTTAAGGAACTGGAAGTTTTGAACAATGCAGACATGGGGTGGGAATCTTCATTATTTGGGTCTAAAGTAGCGTTATCAGAAGCAACAGTATTAATGCCACAAGTAGCTGAGTGGAAGTGAGAGGATTCCGTCAATGGGAATGGTTTCTTGCTTAGCTCAAAGGTACGAGAGTCAGATTGTAAAAGTTTCTGGAAGTGTAGATCAAGATATCTTGAAGAAAATGTAACATAATGTATCCTGCCAAAGATAAGATGTAATCCATTGCAAGTGAGATATACCTGCCCAAAGAATATGGAATACTAACAAAGATAAATACGATACAGTTCATTCAAGGACATGAAAACATGCTTCCAAAAATTATAGAAAACAAAAACAAAAAAAGAGAAAACAAAATAACATGGTATTATGCCAACATCAGAGACATTAACTTCTTTAATGGAAAGCCATGTGCATTCTTTTTATGCTATAGTATCAGTATGTGGGAATCAACCCAGAGAGAGAGAGGCGGGGAGAGAAAGAATGTGAAACCTGTTGTTTAGAGCGCCACCCGTGAAGTCGGAGAATATCCGCCCTAAATTGTGCGCTTTCTTGGCTGCGGAGGACGCTCACAAAAGAATGAAGGTGGTTGATTATCTAGAAAATAAAATAGTTAATCATATGATTGAAGGGGAAAAAAAAGACTTAGCAGGAAAATTTTCAAACCTTAATTTCTAAAATTCCAAGTTGTCTCTCAGAGTTGGTGGTAGCTCTGATGACTATAATATCAGACCACTGAAATTCCATCCTATTCTTCACAGGTCTTTCTAAGATTTCCCAGACAATCTTCTTTGTTTTATAGTAAAATTTCACCACCAAATCTTCTGCATATGTAGAATGCCTCTGCAAAATAAACACTACTTCTCATCTTTTGTTTCTTGGTTTTTTTCATTTATTTTGGAAAACCAATTTTTTGTTTCTAAAAAAAAATATATTTTAAAAATAATAAGAGTTTTCCAATGTTGCCAAAAAAATGAAAATATAAAAACATTCTAATTTCTGATATTTCAAAATGATTTTGCTTTTTTGAAAAGCTCTTCTGCAAACCGGTTTTCAAGAATGACCTTCAAGAAACTTGATTGTTTGAATATTTGAGAAGCATTGTAAGTGTGGTACCTCCCAAGCACCAATTTTAAGGAACTTTGCAGGGAAATTGGAAGCTTGGAGCTTTGCAGACGTGGGTTGGAAATCGCATTATTAGAAGCAACATTGCTAGCTGAGTGGAAGTAAGGGGACTCATTCACTGGGAATGGTTTCTTACTCAGCTCAAGGATATGAGAGTCAGATTGTAAAAGTTTTCGGTAGTGTAAATCAAAATGTTTTGAAGAAAATGTAACATAATATCTCCTGCCAAAAGAGAAGATGCATTGCATTACAAGTGAGATATGGCTGCTTAATGAATATGAAATCATAAAAGAGATAAATACCATACAATTCATTCAATGATTTGAAAACATGCTTCCAAAAATTATAGAAAACGAAAACAAAAAAAGAAAAAAAATAACAGTTATTGGCCTTTATAGTATAAATTATGACATATTTGGCCGTACATTTGTATGATTTATCCAAATAGCATAATTTATCAGAGTCGTTTACTTCTTTAATGGAAAGCCATGTGCGTTGCATTCTTTTATGCTATAATATCAGTACGTTGTTGTATTAAACAGTAAACTTGAGAGATATTAATGGTGTAATATATATATATATATATAGAGAGAGAGAGAGAGAGAGAGAGAGAGTGTAAGAGAGAGGACTGTAAAACCTACAGTTTACAGCTTCGCCACCTGTAAAGACGAAGATCGGAGCCCAAATTGTGCGCTTTTGTGGCTGCGGAGGACGCCCCCAGAAGAACAGAGGTTGCTGGTTTAACTGACAAAATAAAATAGAACAATTAATCATATGATGGGGAGAAAAAAAATTGAGTAGGAAAATTTCCAAACCTCAATTTCTAAAATTCCAAGTTGACGCTCAGAGTCGGTGGTAGCTCCGATGGCTATAATTTGAGACCACTGAATTTCCATCTTATTCTTCGAAGTTTCTTCTAAGATTTTCCAGGCAATTTTCTCTTTTTTATAAGAAAATTTCGCCATTTGTAGAATGCTTCTGCGAGATCCATATTGCAAGTAATAAACACTGCTCAAATTTTGTTTCTTGGTTTTTCCTTTTTTTAAAAAAAAAAAACTGTTTTTTGTTTCTGAAAAAATATGTTTTCTGAAATTCTTATGAACTACTTCTGCACCAAACTAAAAATGGTAAAAAGATAATAAAGTATCCAACATTTTCCAATGATGCCCAAAAAAAATGAAAAATATAAAAATACCCTAGTTTAATAAATTTGAAAATATATTTGTTCTCTTGAAACTAGTTTTCAAGAATGACCTTCAAGAAACTTAATTATGAGCTTTTTGAAAATGTAAGAAGCAATATAAGTTTGATACCTCCCAAGCACCAGTTTTAAGGAACTGTGCAGGGAACTTGGAGGGTTCGAGCTTTGCAGACGTGTTGGGAATCTTCCGCCATTGCCAAATCGCCCGAAGGTGGTAAATTTAAGTCCAAAGTAGCTGAGTGGAAGTAAGGGGATTCCATTTGTGGGAATGGTTTGCCACTTAGCTCAAGAATACGAGAGTCAGATAGTAAAAGACTCCGACTATGTATGTTAAGATAAATGTAATATAATGTCTCCTGTCAAAAGAGAAAATGCAATGCATTACAGAAATTATACAAAACAAAAAACAGAAAATGAAAACGGAGGAAAGACTGAAACCTGTAGTTTGGAGCTTCTGCTCCAGTGAAGTCTAAGACCGAATCCCAAAATGTGCGCTTTGGTGGTGGCTGGGGAGCACGCCCGCAAAAGAACGAGGGTGATTGATTTAACTGAAAGATAAAATAAAATAAAGTAGTTAATCATATGATTGGAAAAAAAATTTTAAAAAAACTTATAATTAGAAAAAAATTCAAACCTCAAGTTCTAAAATTGCAAGATGAGGCTCAGCGTCGGTGGTAGCTCTGATGGCTGTAATATCAGACCACTTAATTTCCATCTTATTCTTCACAGTTCCTTCTATGATTTCCCAGGCAATTTTCTTTGCTTCCAAATAAAATTTCGCCACCAAATCTCCTTCATTTGTAGAATGTCTCTGCAAAATACATATTTCAAGTAATAAACACTGCTCGTCTTTTTATTTTATTGAAAACTGTTTCTTGTTTCTAAAAGAAATCTGTTTTTCAGATTCGTAGAACTATTTCTGCT
Organism: Thlaspi arvense; assembly: GCA_911865555.2. Lineage (NCBI taxonomy): Eukaryota > Viridiplantae > Streptophyta > Magnoliopsida > Brassicales > Brassicaceae > Thlaspi > Thlaspi arvense. The sequence continues at coordinate 123,369 of CAJVSB020000867.1, forward strand.
CCAAAATAAAAATGATACAAAGATAATACAGTGTCCAACATTTTTTTTAGACTGCAGAAAAGAAAACAGTAAATATAATTCAAATTTGCATGTTTATTAGCTTTTGTGTTTACCCTTTTTTTTATTTTCGTTTTCAAAAATTCTGAAAAGTGAAAACAGAAATATGTTTGATAAAGTGTTCTTGTTTCAAAGAAAATAATAGGAGTTTTTAAGAAGGTTGAAAATAAATTTGTTTTTTCTCGAAACTGGTTTTCAAGAATGGAACTTGAATAAACTTGATTGCGGTTACAAGTTCGATACCTCCCAAGCACCAATTTTAAGGAGATTAACTGGGAAATTGGCTGGTTTGATGTTTGCAAACATGGATTGGGAATCTTCCGTCTTTGCCTAAATGCCAGAAGTTGAAGTACAACTTGTATTCTTCTTCTCCCACTGCTGCCTTGTCAAGGGCTTTCTGGACCTCGTCTATAAAATCAAGTGTAATTCAAGCTTTGCCAGACATTTGCGAACGCTTCTTTTTCCTTGCTGCACCACCTCAATCAAGTTAATTGAAGCTCATAACATATCCTTTACATGGATGAACTACAACATCAGGCCATTGCCATCCGATCTTTCCTTTTCTTTCTTTGGACAATTTTTGAGGTTCTTAGTGGTAAAACAAAGAAATTTTGAAAGGAAACTTGCATAAGAAGAAGGACATTCAAGCTTCTAAACTAAGGGACGGCAATATACTTGAAACATCTATAAAACCACACACACATGTATATGTGGTTCACAAGCCAGGGTTAGTCAAATACTGTTAGGGACCATGGTGCTTTGATGCCACTTGTTGGGACCAGCATACTCATACATAAAAAATTATACTCACAATAAATTTAGAATTTGGTAAAATATATAGATACCAAGATTTACATGAAAAACTCAAATCGGGAAAAAACCACGGACAAAGAGAAGAAAAATATCACCACTATAGAAAGGAATTTTACACAAGATTTTTGAGTATTTTTACCAATTCGAGATATCACTCATAAAAGAATTCTCACTTTTGTATCACGCTCACTAGAGTAACCTCACTCTCTATACAAGAAAATATTTTTCACCCTCTCTCTCAAGCTTGAGAGTCTCTCTCTAGCTTTCTTCTTCCTCTCTTCGTTGGTGTACATGGAGAGCTCATCCTCTCCTCTATTTATAGGAGAAGAGTGGCACAAATTTCTCCAAAACATGAGTTATTGATCGGCTAGCTTACCTGCATTGTCAACAAATGCAGGTCTTCCTTTCGTGCAATCATTTCCTTTGTCAAAAAAGCAATGCTACAGTAGCCACGATAGAAATTTGGAATCCCTTTTTAATTGTCAAAAAGGGAATGTAGTAGCCATTTGAAAAAAGGAAAAACAAAGCCTTTGGGCTTTGCATAGAGACTGGACCCCACAAATCTCCCCCTCCAGACCCGTGCTTCTGTGAGGAGATTTCTGACATCCTTCTAAGTAGAACTCATTCCGACAAGTTTCTTGCACATTTTCAAACTTGTCACGAGGAATCACCTTAGTTATCATATCCGAAAGGTTTTTGTCAGTAGAGATCTTCTTCAAATAAAAGGACTTATTTTCCACCTACTCTCTTATCCAATGATGCCGCACATCAATATGTTTTATTCGAGAGTGATACATGGGTTTTTGCTCAAGTCTATTGCATTTTGACTATCACAATAGACTATATACTCTTTTTGGTGCAGACCAATCTTTTGAAAAAATCTCTTCAGCCAAATCATTTCTTTCCCTACTTCTGTAATAGCAATATACTCAGCTTCAGTTGTTAACAGTGCAACGCACTTTTGCAACTTTGACTGCAATGATATAGCTCCCCTGAAAATGTAAATTCAAACCCATAAGTAAATTTTTTATGATCAAGATCACCTGCCATATCAGCGTCTGTAAAACCTTCTAAGATTGCGTCTGACCCTCCAAAGCATAAGCACGTCTTTGATGTACCATTCAGATATCTAAGTATCCACTTTACAGCTTCCCAGTGTTCTTTTCTCTCAGGTTGTCAATAAACCGACTAACCACTCCAACAGCATGAGCAATATCTGGTCTGGTACAGATCATAGCATACATCAAGCTCCCAACTGCTGAGGAATAGGGAACTTTGGCCATTTGTCTTTTTCTTTCATTGTTGTAGGACACATCTTCTTGCTCAATTTCAAGTGACCAGCAAGAGGGTGCTAATTGGTTTATCATTTTTTATATTGAAGCGCTCTAGAACACGCTCAATATATTTCTTTTAAGATAACCACAACTTTCTCTCATTCCTGTCCCGAACAATATTCATCTCTAAGATTTGTTGTGCAGGACCCATGTCTTTCATATCAAAAGTCTTGGATAGGTCTTTCTTCAGTTTGGTTATCTGCTCTGTGTTACGTCCTACAATCAACATGTCATTCACATACAACAACAAAAAATAAAGTTGTTGTCAGAGAACCTTTTGAAGTATATACATAGATCTAAAAGAGTCCTCATGTATGCTTGACTTTTCATGAATGAGTCGAACTTCTTGTACCATTGTCTTGGTACTTGCTTTAATCCATACAGACTCTTATTCAATTTGCGCACCATATGTTCTTTCCCTTTGACTCCGAATCCTTCTGGTTGTTCTATTTAGATCTCTTCTTCCAAATCTCTATGAAGAAATGCAGTTTTAACATCCAACTGCTCCAATTCGAGATATTAACTACTGCTAAGCTTAAAATTGTTCGGATGGAAGTCATTTTCACAACCGGTGAAAATATTTCATCAAAGTCAATTCCTTTCTTCTGTTCGAACCCTTTGACCACTAGTCGAGCTTTGTGTCTAACCAGCTTGCCATTTCCATCTTTCTTCACTTTAAAGACCCATTTGCATTTGAGTGGTCTTTTACCTTTAAGAAGTTCAGCCAGCTTGTACGTGCCATTTTTCTACAAAGAGTTTATCTCTTCTTTCATAACTTCCATTCACTTGTCTTTTTCTAGATGAGTTAGTACTTTTTGAAAGTTCTCCGACTCCCTTTCATTAGTAACAAGGACATACTCAAAAGACAAATACTGGACGACGATTTCTTTTCTCATTCAGATTGCCTGAGAGGTAATAATACTGTTTCTAGTAGTGTGGGTTGCTCCCCCTACTATTGCTCTTTTGGCTCTTCCTATTGTTGTTCATCCAGCTCCTGTTGTTGCTCCTCCAGCTCCTCAACCTCGTCATTAGCTTCTTTTGGTATGATATCTTCTCCATCTGTGGCATAATTTGATGGAGATGGAATGATAATTTCATGTGAAATCACACCATTCTCCTTTTTGGCCTTTTCCATTTGGGTATCAACTCCAAACTCATTTTCACCAAAGACCACATCTCTGCTCCTGATAATCTTTCTCTTCTCTGGATCCCACAGTCTGTAGCCGAATTCTTCATCTCCGTATCCGACAAAGATACAGGGAATAGTTTTATCGTCAAGCTTCGATCTCTGCTCCTTCGGCATGTGGACAAAAGCTTTGCAGCCGAACACTTTCAAATGAGTGTACGACACTTCTTTGCCTTTCCATACTTCTTCAGGGATATCAAATCCCAGTGAAACTGATAGACTTCTATTGATGATATAACAGGCCGTGCGAATTGCTTCACCCCAGAATGACTTAGGCAGTTTCGCCATTTTAAGTATGCTTCTCACCATTTCAATAATAGTGCGATTCATTCTTTCAACCACACCATTGTGTTGTGGTGTTCCAGGAACAGTTTTTTCATGTCTGATCCCATGGCTAGAGCAATATCCTTCGAACTCTCTTAAGGTATATTCTTCACCATTGTTTGATCAGAGACACTTTAGCTTTCAGCCTGTCTCCCTTTCCACCATTATATGGAATGATTGAAATGCCTGAAATGCCTGGTCTTTGGTTTTTAGTAGATAAATCCACACACCTTTCTTGAATCATTATCAATAAAAGTAATGAAGTATTTGTTTCTTTCTGCCCATCAATCCAACCTCCATAGGACCACAAATATCAGAATATATCATATCTAGTATATCTGATTTTCTATCAAGAGTCTTCTGAAAAGATACTCTATGTTGCTTGCCCAATAAGCAATGATCACAAGGTTTAAGTGATGTACATTTGGCCAGAGAGATAAGTGATCTTTTTGCCAAGATCTGCAACCTCTTTTCACTCATGTGTGCCAATCTCCAATCCACAAGTCTGCAGATTGTTCTCCTTCGATCACATTCACCTCGTCATGACAAATTTCAACATTTGTCTTATACAACGTGTTTGACGCCTTTCCTTTTGCTACCACTAGCGATCCCTTGGTGAGTGTCTACGTCCCATTTACGAAGCGATTTGCATATCCTTGACAGTTAAGAACAATCCTTGATATCAAATTCATCTGCATATTAGGAACATGTCGAACATTTCTTAAAACAAGTGTACATCTGACATTCATCTTGACACAAATATTACCAATTCCCACGATCTTGGAAAAGCTGATGTTCCCTATTCTCACTGTACCAAAATCTCCTATTTTGTACGTGCAGAAGAAATCTCTGACTAAAGTGAGATGATGGGATGCTGCTGTGTCAACAACCCACTTTGAATCAAATGTGGACACCTGCATGCACTCCTCTTCTTCATTCATGACGAGAGCCATAGAATCATCATCCTGTACTGCTACAGTTGTATTCCTGTCATCACCTTTTTTTCTTTGTCCACCCTTTGCTTTGGCGGGTGTAGACAGTTCTTCTTAAGGTGATCTTGTTAACCACAATTCCAACAGTCTCTGTCTCGTGATTTAGACCTTCCTCTAGATTTGCCACGCCATTTGCCTGAATTTCTTTCTAGATTCATCATTCTATCTTCGGTGACGAAAGCTTGTCCCGAGCTTTTTGGCTTTTTTTTCATCTTCTCATTGAGCAAGATAGCTGACGTGACTTCTCCTAGCTCAATGGTGGTTTTGCCGTGGAGGGTTGTTGTTGTCAAATTGTCGTAGAAGGATGGCAACGAATTCAGGAGTAAGATTGCTTTATCTTCTTCTTCAATTTTTACTCCAACATTTGCAAGCTGCGTGATTAGTTCATTAAATACATTTAAATGAGACAGAAATTTTGTACCTTCCTGCATCTGGAGTGCATAGAGTTGTTTCTTCAGGTATAATTTATTTGTCAACATTTTGAACATGTACAGACTTTCTAACTTTGTCCAAATTTTTCTTGTGCTTGATTCATTGATGATATTGTTGAGAACATCATCTGATAGGTGCAATTTGATTGCACTGGCCGCCTTTTCGTCCATGTCCATCCAATCTTCATTTTTTATGGACTCCGGTTTTTTTCTTCCAATGCCTTGTAAAGGCCTTCTTAGATTAGCAAATCCTTCATCCTTCTTTGCCATGTGAAAAATCCATAATCTCCGTTGATTTTTTCCATATTATATTTTACTCTTGACATTTTCACAAAATTTACTGTGAATAGTGCCCCGTGCACAGTACTGTATATGTGAACAGTACTATCGTACATATGAACAGTACCATTGTATGAATGACCAGTACCAGTATGTATGAGCAGTACCAATACGTATGAACAGTACACATATGTATGCCTGTAGGAATAATACTAACCTTACTCTGATACCACTTGATAGGGCCCACGGTGCTTTGATGCCACTTGTTGGGACCAGCACACTCACAGATAAAAAAATATACTCCCAATAAATTTAGAATGGGGTAAAATATAGATACTAAGATTTATGTGGAAAACCCAAATCAGGAAAAACCACGGATAAAAAAAAGGAGAAAAATATCATTACTATAGTAAGGAATTTTACACAGAGTTCTCTAGTATTTTTACCAACTCGAGATACCACTCACAAAAGAATTCTCACTTTTGTATCACTCTCACTACAATAACTTCACTCTCTACGTAAGAGAATATTTTTTACCCTCCCTCTCAAGCTTTTGACATGGAGAGCTCATCCTCTATTCTATTTATAGGAGATGAGTGGCACAAATTTCTCCAAAACATGAGTTGTTGATCGGTTGGCTTACCTGCATTGTGAACAAATACAGGTCTTCCTTTCGGGTAATCCTTTCCTTTGTCAAAAAAGTAATGCTACAGCATTCACGATAGAAATTTGGAATCATTTTTTAATTGTCAAAAAGGGGATGCAGCAGTCATTTGAGAAAAAGGAAAAATAAGCCTGTTGGCTTTGCACGGGGACTGGACCCCACAGATACCAATGCCATCCTCTCTTTCCTGTTAACTGGGATCGAAACTCTCCACTTCCCCACTCTTCTAAGAATCGTAACTCCTAGGTCTGGTGCTTTTGTTTTGCAGGAATACCCGCCTTTTAATATGTACATCAAAGACATGGCCGGAGATCTTTGTGATTCAATCGAGCAGGCTCTCGTTCTCATCCTCGAGGCGGGCAGAAGGTGACAACCTTCCGTTGGTTATGCCCTTTAAGTGTTGTTTGTGTGTGTAGAGAGAGAGAGAGAACCTGTGCGTTGAGTGTTCGGGATAGAAGGCTGCGTTTCTTGCTAGCAGAATCGCCCAGAGAGCTCTGCAACTCGTCGGACGCGCAGAGATGAGACGTCAAATATACATACATCTATATTTCAGGAAGGTGACGGTAGTTAATCAGCGAACAAACATTTTGGCATCGACGTCGTTTAGTAGATCATTAAAAACTAACTTATTTAATTAACTAACTAACTAACAGTTTTTAGTTTAACCGACGTTGTTGGTGTAACTAAATTTTTTAGTTCCATCTTATATAAAACAAAGTCGTTTCATTTCTATAGCGACCTCGTTTTCTTCATTACCAGGGAGGGAAGGTGAAGAAGGAAAAGCCCGTCGCGGCGGCGAGGCAATGGCAGCAAACCCGCATTACCAAGAGGCATGCCGTTCCACAAGTCTAAGGGACAGTATTTTTTGAGAAACCCTCATCTTATCGACACCATCGTCTAGAAATCTGGTATTAAGAGCACCAACGTCATCCCCGAGTATTGGTCCCGGTACGAAGAAGCTTCTGGAGGCGGTGAAGTCCGTCATCGCCTTCGAGCTCAGTCTTCGTATGGTCTTCGAGCTGCAACGCCCCTCCCAGGGCACCCCTTTCTCTAGCCGCCTCAAAGTAATGCTTCTTTCCAAGATGAATAGCATAATTTTTTTAAGATATTGCTTTTGGTTCAGCTTCTATTCATGGGAATCCCTGACCTCACCAAGAGATTACGTGTAATTTGCTTAGATTTTGGTTCTCATCTTCTCTTGGAAAACTAAATTGATCTGCTATCAATAACTGAATTTGTGATTCAGGACAACATGGGACACATTTCCTATTGAATGAAAAGAAACCTTGAATTGTACTGCTCAAGTTACACGGATATTTGTACTGAACCCAACCGCGAAGCAACTAAACTTATAAACTGGAGTTTTAGAAAACAATTATTTACTTCATTAGCAATGATTTTTCTTCTTTCAACTTAAGTTAAATGGATAATTGCTCCCGTGGCGCTGTTATGTTGCTCGGTCTTTTTTAATTTTTTGTTCTCCTTTTAATCCAAAAAGAAATCCAGGACGTCTAAGGTTTTCTGGGCTTAACCCTCTCTAAAATATTCTAGCTCACTTTTGGCCTTTCAGGCTAAAAGCTGAAATTTGAAAAAGTTGTTACGATAAGAAAATCAAAAACTGTTGAAGTTCCGTTAACGAAGACAGCAAATGCTTGATAACACGAGAGTGTACAAAAACCATCTACTAAGCTTTTTACTGAAACCCAAATGGATGCGGGCATCAAAGAAATTGCTCCAGATGAAATTTTAAAACAAAAGTAACGCAGGCAGCCATCAAATAGGATATCTCTGGAAAGAACAATTGGTCCTCTCACAACCAAAAAATATATATCTTCACTAAAATAACAAATCAAATACAAAGGTCCTTAACCTCGCGTCGGGCTACAAAGATAATTTGGATGCACATTCCAGTTTATTCTAAATTATGAAAATATAATTCTCCTTGCATACATGGAGCACGTAAGTTCGTATCTGGTTGCCCCAACTAATTTCTGTGAGAGATTGGGTATGTTGCACATTCCTCTGAGCCTGGCGAGCCCTCTCAAGCTGGTCCAGCGGGCTAAAAGAACTGCCATAGCAGAAGCCTTATTTTTAATGTTGTGCCCTGTTCTTGCAACAAAACCAGAGTCACGGAGGTTGCGTTTGATAACATTTATGTTTTTAATTTATGTTTACACAAAAGTGAAAACAGATTTTTTGTTTACTTTTAAGGAAAGGAATTATAAAAAAAAAATAAAATAGGACAAAATAAAAAATGGTTGGCATCAACAGAATAGAAGAGGGATTCCTTTTTAGTAAACAAATGCAAACAAAAGTTTTATGCTTTCAAAATTTAGTAATTTTTGGCAACATGCCAAATTTTTTGAAGCTGTAGATAGTTTGCCACACATTTTTCATTTTAGTTTTCAAACTATTGAGAAACATGTAGGGAAAAATAGGTCTAATCAAACGCAAGCTAAACATGTGGCAATTTTTAACTTTGTGGAGCGTAAATGAAGCTTTCCCTTTCATTTTGGCAGGTAGCAATGACTCCACTTGGATCTGGTTATTCTCACAGCACTTTCAGTTGTGTTAACATGCTGGCTCCAGTTCCCCAGCTTGAAGTCGCTCTATTCTGAGAGCAGATTCATTAATTTGAACACGGGTTGATGTATCACCCAATAATGGTACTATAGCAAAAGCTGCAAATGAAGTATGCCGGCGCTTGACATTATCAACTGGTGAAATACATACCAATCTGTGGACTCCAACTTCTGCTTTGGCATATTTACCATCGACCTTAATTGTTGCCCACTAAAAGAAAGATTAATTTAAGGTCAGAAACTAGTAACCATTTTCTAGAATCCCATAGCAAAAATGATTATTAAAGGTTGCACTTTGACCTTAAGTTTCAGCAGGAACACAGAAATTGATGCTCAAAGAAGTAAATTAGCATTTAATAGAGGGCATTATAGGAAATGACACTGCAGGCTCTGAGGAGAATATGTAGCCTCCCTTTTGGAATGTAACAACAAAGGCATATTTAATACACATTTATAAAATACATGTGGTTATGTGCATGTCTGTCCCTGTGTGGCACATGCATTTCATATTCTAGAGTGCCACGTGAAAAATCATTATGATCAGCAGTTTAAATTATTGCCCTGAGTCAAAATAACTGCAGAATGAAAGCATTCTCCATCTGGCACATCAAAGAAGCTTTTAGGGAAACCAAGCCTTAAGTAGGCAAGTAACAAGCCCAATTTGGATGCTATAGCATCCTCAAGTTTGAAGTCAAACTAGCTTCTTATTTCTGCTTTATTAAGCTAGTTTGCTACTCAGATTCATATAGTTTCTTCCATTTCCAAATACATTGTGAGATAGCTGGGTATGTCCATAGGTCCTTAATGACCTAAGTAGATCAACAGATGTCGTATTAAAGAGAGACTGAACTTTGAAATTCCTGAACTTCAAATCCAGACCTAAAGGAACTAGGATTAATTAATGCCTAGATATAGCCATGCATTTATCAAAATTCCATATAGACCATACCATGCCATTTATTGGAAAAAGAATCAGCATGTACTCCTGGGATTAGTTATTATTCACTGCCCAGAAGCAAGCACCAAAAATTGTTCTTACCTTTGAAATCTCTCTTTCTCCCATTGAAAAGCAATGCATACAAGAGAGACAGAAAAGGTGCATGACCTAATACAGAATAAATTAAACAACCTAAGCAGGTCGAGAAACTCTAGAATATGCGGTTGTCCCTCCCATGTTAGCTCGTAACAATTTTATTCCTTCTCTTTTTTACAAGCCTTTTAACTACTCTTAAATGGAACTCACGCTCACTTTTTTCAGTCTCTTATTTAGTATAATTAATAATCTTGCATTAGAATAGAGCAAAACATGAAAGAAATTGAACCTTGATTCCAGCAGTTCATCACCAGGCATCTCATCCACTACAGTCACTCCATAGCCATGATGGTAGTCCACATTTTATACATTTTCATGACCATTGAAGCTCAATCCATGCTCTCAGTACCTCCAGCACCAGCTTGAAGCTATATTGATTAAGCAAAAGATTAATATTTTCATTGGATTACAAGGACACATATAAAGAAAGAAAAAAAAGCAATATTCATGCTAAGGACAAGACAATGATTTAAGCCAAAAAATAAGAAGAAACTACACTCCATTATTAGCTTTTAGTATTTGAAATGATTGTTTTTGTTGATCCCAAATTAGGATTGTTGATA